>JAMZAV010009517.1:0-52300 GCA_024449915.1 Sweltsa coloradensis | reverse complement strand
AGAAAAAAATTTGGGGAAGGGCGGGGTTTCCCCCACGTCGTGTCGTCTCCGTCTTTTCCCACATCCGTCCGTGTGGTCTTTGTCTCGCCGTCGGGGAGGTAGTCAAAGGGAAGGGTTCCCCGACACACCCGACTCGCCATAGTTTCATGGGATAAACTCCCCTATTCACGGGCCAAACCGCGAGAAGGTGGTCGAGTTGGGATTTGAAGGCCCCATCTAATACAAGAGTATTCAGATCTTAATGACAATCTCTTCACAATTACGGCTGCATTGACATCACTTTCGAAAACATCAATGCAAAAACAAAACCACTTGCTCATTAACTTCTGTGCGCAGCATCAAACACTGTTTTCATTATATATCGACGGATAAAAATGAAACACACCGCCATACTTGAGCCAGTCGCAAACGGGTCGGGGCCACATCACCGAATATCCACTGCACACAATACCCACAACACCGAAAAACAGACTATGCCACAAGACCGAATATTTTCGACAGAGGTATCCACAGCACACAATTGCCACAAGACGAAAAATTCGGTGTTGTGGCACTAGCAGGATGGGTCGTTCATCACAACTTTTCAAAATTGTGACGAACGACCTATCTAGATGGGCCATAAGACCGAAACGGGTGACTTTGCTCCGAATACCCACATCACACAATCTCCACAACACCGAAAGCTTTGACGCCGCAATGCCAAGCAATGCCAAACATTCGGTCTTACGACCCATCCAGGACGGGTCACAACACCGAAACATTGTTCCTTTTGAATAATGTTTTTGAAACGGGTTTGTGTAACTACCTTGCGTTCGCTAGGCAACCCTTTAGACACTTGAGAGTTGAAGGTTGCATCTTACTAGGGGCACGGAGGAAAATGTTAGAGAATAGAGATGGTGATGACAGACTAGCATTGCTGTTAGCTCGCTTTTGTAGACTCATGAAATGCACGCCAGTGCACACTCACTACAAAGTCATTGTTTTATTTTAATTTTTTTTAAATTCTAAATAAAATGTTTCACTCAGCCATTGGATTTCGAATGTTTTCGAGTTAAGACGGCCAGTCTTTTAAACTTTTAAAACACATCTAGAAAAATCATCAGGGAATTTTGTTCCTAGGCCTATACTAACTCCAATTTTGTCGGGTTACGAAGATGGGTAAAAGATTGCTTGAAACACGCTCAAAGTCACTCACAGTTCACTTTTGTTACTTCCTCCTCCCATAAGTGCCTGAATCTAGGTATAGGAAGAATTTTTACTCCAAATATGGGCGCGGGTTTACGGACTATATGGACTAATCACTTAAAAACATTGTTGCCGTAATTCAAACCAATCAAACGTAAATATTCTCAATTCTATTGAGATACAAAGTTGAATATAATCTTTGGTTGAACCTTGACTCTTTCCCGCGCAACGCCGCATAGGGCATGTGACGTCACGATTAGGTGAACACCTTTGTTTATTAAGTAATTTTTACTGCCATCTGCTCAGATTGTATGGATTGTTAAATAATACAACACTTTCAACTATTTAATCTGACAACGAAGATGATTTATTCACTTTATTTCTGTGATAGCACTGGAAAGATTTAGAATAATCTCTGAATAGTGTATAAGGGCGAAGGGGTAAGAAACAGAACAGCTGAAAAATATGCATACATAGTTCAGTTTTTCACATGTTAGCCTATAGGTGCGTCCTGGTTGTACATAAAATCTCAGCCAGGGCGCCGTCTTGGCCTCTAATTTAGTAGCAAGGCGCCGCCCCGGCCCGCACGGGTACGAATGCATCCCTGGATGAGATACTATATAATTGCGCGATGTGAATCGAACAGTGTCAGTGCGTTGTTAACGAGCGTTAGTTCTGGGTTCAACAATAATTATTTAGCATTTTACTGAATGGCAAATACTAGAATAAATCATTACTAACATTAAATATATATTACGATTTCTCAACACGATTCACGCATTTTGAAAGTATAATCCAGAAGTTAATGTATTAAAACAAAAAATTACCATATTTTCTAATATCTTAGTTCATGCCTAAGGGTGGCACACTATTGTCTTGTCTTACTTGTAAGTATATACTGTACTATGTAATACATGCATAAAAATGCAGCAACATTATTATACTTGTGAATTATTGTGTGGGCGAGGGGAGGAGGAGGGGGGGGGGGGGAGGATTAGCAAATGCAATGCTATCAGTATTAACTTTGACAATAATTGACCGTACCGATACTATTTTATTTGCGACAAAAAGATAATTATCAAACCTACGCACGCCAGACCACAATGTGCGCTAGTAACTTAAAAAAATATATTAAATACAATAACACAATTCTGCAATATAATCAATTATTCAACGGATTATTGAACCCAAGGCGTACCGCAAATTGCCCCGCAAGAAACGTTTCGGGACGGGACCCCTAGGTAATGAGTCTAATCGATCACAACGAAATCATCAGATTACTTTTAGGTATAATTCCCCATACACCATAAAATTATTTAATTGCTGTAAACTACTGGCTTAATTATAAGTACTGATTTCCGTGTAAAACTACTACTCCCCCTCCCTTTGGTACCTTTGGTCTTTTATTGGATTGGATCAACGTTGCTTTCGTAGTGAAGACTTTCTTTTGACTATGAGAAAAATACCTCGGGTGTTTTTTTTTTTTTTTAGTTTTTGTCTGTTCGCGCACTACCGGAAAATGGCTACTCCGATCCTGATGAAATTTTCAGAGGACCTTTGAAATCTCTGAACTTAGACCTGTCTCTTTTTTGGGTACGATAAAAAAATCTTATAAACATCGAAATCTTACTATTTTTCTATTTAAGTTTGTTCACTCTTAACGAATATTCCGATCTTGGAGAAATTTTCAGGTGATCTTCGAAACCCTCCAACATGTCGTTGATGTTAATACTGCTTTTCATCGAAGAAATGTATGTACAGATAATTGTACTGCTACGATTGCCACGGCTTTTGGTACAGCTGAAGAAAATATATTTTACATGAAATTTGCATTTTGACTTATTTAACCCCATTTCCAAACTATTTTTACGTGTTATTTCGCTCTGAAGAAGCTTTCGAAAGCTAGTAGGGTCCCAACATTTACCACCATTTTGAAATTGTTATTCGATGTTTAACAGTGTAATAACAAAACTCAAGTAAAAATTTTAACTAGAGAATGGAGATGCAAGTTGATGATTTAGTTGTTAAAATAATGTATTAAGTTTTCTTGTGTGTAAAAATAGACACAATTTGAAATTGGTATGACAATAAAAAAGATCTGTTCGTTTTGCGGACCGGGCCCTCTTACACACCGAACCCCCACCTGCCTCCCGGGGGCGTCGGGTTCTCATTTACGCCACTGCATTAGACGAATGAGCGAGCCATGTGTTGAGAATCCATGTAACATTCCCTTTCCTCCCCCTATACCTAAGGCTGGATCCAGCATGTGTCTCTACTCTCTCCTCCCTAGCCCATCATATTAAATGCAAATGTTTCCGGGTACTCAACATTGAACTGGTTTTACAATGACTTTGGCGTTTTCCTTAAATCTGCTAATATTAGCCTGTATAGGTTTTTTAATTGTTAAAAAAATTATGAGTAATTGGGGTTAAGGTCAAAATTTGTATTTTTGAAATATATTCGTAAAACGTTTCATCTCTACTGCCACAATAATGTTTTATGTTTGTCACAATGTTGTAGATTGTAAGTAGATAGAGCAAAGTTTATAAGCCACACTGGCATAAAGAGGTTATTGTTACAATGAAGCCACAAGTTTGTAGTCATTTATCTGAATTATGTACGTTTACATAGTACACAGTTATATACCATCTTTATGCCATTATTGTCTTATGGTTTTTAAACTAAGCTCTATTTAATTACTATTTATAACAACGAGAGAAAATAAAACATTATTGTACCAATAGAAATAAGACTCCGAACTATTCCCCCCTATCCCCCCCCCCAAAAAAAACGACTTAAATTGATAGACGCTAAATTTACTTCATTGAAGAGTTACTTTTTGTAACTTATTATTAAATTAACATGTATTAGACTATGAAAAAAAATATATATTGTCCCTATTTTTGGGGCGTACCGGCTGTTTAATTTGCATATTGCGCCTTATTGCACTATCAAGTCCAATTTCAAAACGGCTTTTCAGATTATCTTCATTTTTTTATTAATTTCGTCATCTCTTTGTTCATATAGTGAACAAGTTTCGTAAGGTTTTGCGGAAGGATTACAAGCTATGAATGTTTTTATTTGCCCCATAAATTTGCCCCAACACTCAACTCAATGGGTTAAATAAAAAAATTCATAACTTGTAAGTTGTAATCCCTTCCGCATAACCTTACGAAACTTGTTCACTATATGAACAAAGAGATGACGAAATTAATTTTAAAAAATGAAGATAATCTGAAAAGCCGTTTTGAAATTGGACTTGATAGGCCTAGTGCAATTAGGCGCAATATGCAAATTAAACAGCCGGTACGCCCCGGAAATAGGGACAATTTTTTGTTTTTTTTTCATAGCCTAATACATGTTATTTCAATAATTAGTTACAAGAAGCAACTCTTCAATGAAGTCAATTTAGCGTCTAGAATGGCCTTAAACTATTTGCTATCAATTAAAACATTTTTTATTAAATATTACAATAAATATGTTTTAATTAAATACCATGGTTGTAAGGTTTTAAATTATAAAACGATTTTTCTAAATTCAATTATTAACATTTTCATTTAGGGGATGATTGATACCACCCACCCGATGGGGATTTAAGGGATTTTTTATGGGTGATAAAGTGTTTTTGGTTCCCAAAGTAAAGTCATTGAAAACGAATATCAGATGAAGAGACCATTGAAGAAGAACTGTCTAGTCTCCGTAAACCCTTATCTATGAATGGGTTTCCAAACTTTAATATGCAAAAGGCGTTTATACATAAACTTAAAGCGTAACTTATGTAACAACGGTTGGAGATGAGACACCTAAGGCTCAAGCTTACCTTCCAATACAGTGGCGTAGGAACCCTTGGGTCCTGCAGAGGGATTAAACATAGTGATTTATAATTTATCTTTGTTTCAGTACATTTCCGTCGTGAATTGATATTATTTTAGAATGTCTAAAAGAGAACCAGCCCTTCATTCACAGACGTCTGACAATTTGTCAGCTTACGAGGAGCACTTTCATCCCATCCTAGTTCGAATCCCGCGTAGATTTGACCAGAAGCGCCCAACTAGCGGATAACCTTGGTACTACAGCAACCAATAGTCATTAGGCTGACAGTGTCGCGCCTTCTCAGATGCCTACTTCAACTCTCCTAAGTCTAGCGGGTTGCATAGAGGAGTTTACGCAGCGGCAGGGTGCGTGAAACAGTGACGTTTCAAAAACATCGTTTTGATCATCACATCACCGAATATCCACTGCACACAATACCCACAACACCGAATTCACAGATGAAAAATGTTAAAGTATTTCAGATGTGGCATGCCCTGTCGTAAGACCGAAAGTTTCGGTGTTGTGGCACATACTGGATGGGTCGTAAGACCGAATTATTCGGTGTTGTGACACAGGTATCCACCAGGTATCCACAGCACACAATTGCCACAAGAACCGAAGAATTTGGTGTTGTGGCCCTAGCAGGACGGGTCGTTCTTCACAACTTACTTTAGATTTTACCGATTTTCGGTCTTGTGGCGATTGTGCGTTGTGGGTATTCGGTGATGTGGCCTATTCTGTGTTTGGACTCTGAAAATAAAATTATTCGGTCTTACGACCCATTCAGAAATACTTTAACATTTTTCAACTGTGAATTCGGTGTTGTGGGTATTGTGTGCAGTGGATATTCGGTGATGTGGCCCCGACCCGTCGCAAACATACTGCAAGGTGTAAACATGAACTTACTAGGTCTACAGCAACACGTGAAAACATAATAAAAGCACAATCTTTAAATAATAAAAACAAATTATCGAATGGGGACTACTACGCATAAATATAATTAATTGATATTTGAGATGCTTCCGTATCGAACAGTTGTATGTAATAGTGTAATAAACAATGACGCCATACATGCTATATGCATAATGCTTCGAATGGTGTTCTGCAGTTGTTCACGAGCAAAGTCTTGCAGCTATTTAGAATAAGTTTTAACAAAATTACATGACCTGTCACTCAAAGGGTGGAAACGCTTCGTATCACAAGGTTGCACCACTTGCATCACATCAATAAAAACAATATGAAGACATTTCTGCTAAAAGTAAAACATCTTCAACTTGCAGATTATAAATTGATAAATGCTGACAAAGTTGATGATATTGTCTTTAGGGACTAGTCGAAAAAGCCTAAAATAGCGCCGAAATATTCTTCCATAGTTCCAATGTACAACGGACACCCTTTGGTCGAAAATTCTCAGATTTGTAGACATGCTAGAGAGAGATGTTTTATTTACATGTGCGTGTTGTGCTTTTTCCAATTGGTGCTTACGAATGCTTTTGTTCTTAAAAAAATATCGATTTATTTTTGTTGTTGTTGTTTGAACTTGGGTCTCCCACATTTTGGTTAGATAGTACTAGCATTGTTCAATATAAGAATTTACTGCGTTTATATATATGAAGCGTGTTGAATGTTTTTATCCTAATATGCTTAAATTGATTTGTTTTTAGGCGCTGTGGACCAAAATCCAGACCATTGGTATGGTGGAATACGTCGAACACACTAACCTGGCCAAAAGTGCTGTACTGATGGCAATGGCACTGCCACTTTTGCCAGCCAACAAAATTCTAGTGGGTGAAGGGGAGAAACGGTCTGGACGAACGATTCACCGTCTTTATCCAGTACGTCCGAAACACGTGGATTGAAGGCGTGGGGCCGGTGAAAATAAGCGTTAATGGCCAGGAGAGGCGGACGAACAACGACATGGAGTCGTTTCATAGAGTCCTTAATGACCGTGTAGGTCCACACCCAAATGTCTGGGCAGCAATGATAAAGAATTTTTTCTTTGACAACAGTTGACGTACGGTACAAATAAGAGATGATGACATTGAGTAGTGGGATTCGGAACCGGTTTCAGCTCAGACATCAGACATCAGACATCAGACTTGTCAGTACGGAACATCAAGTGTTCGGGAGCGAAGTAGGGGCGGGGGATAGAACCGCGAGCAGGCTGACACGTGAATCTATACGCCTGTGTCAAACAAAACTCTGGAAAACACTAATGTCGGGGACATTAAAACTTGTTATCGACGCATATATTACGAGATAATGAGACAATAGATAGCATCGTTGAGCAAATTGAAGAATGGTTTGACGATCTAAAAAAAATCAGTTTTTAGAGCTCATTGATCCGTCAAAGCACAAAGAGTACAAGAAAGCAATTCCAGAGAAAGCATTTGAGACCGTGAAGACAAGTTACGGCAAGTTTTTTTATTTCCCCCGCCTTCGGAGCGAGCTAATGTCAACATATTTATCGCCGGATTTAAACACGAAAATCATCTAGATATCAAAGTTCCTTAAAGTAAGCGAATTGTACGAGGCGATGCCACAATTAAACAAACTTTGTCTACTAATACTGACCATTCCTGCAAAACGTGCTGCGGTAGAACGATAATTCTCTGCGCTTAAGAGAATAAAAACATATGCAAGGAACTTGACTGGCCAAGACCAAATGTTGGTGCTAGGTCTTATGTCAATCGAAAAAAAAGGTGCATAAGTTTTTGAAAACTGGTCGAGATAACTTTGTTGCTAAAGTAATAGAACACTTTCTTTTAAAAAAAAACTACATGTAGGTGTTTCAGTGTAAGCTTGTTCAAAGTGAATATAATGTGTGTAATAAATAATGTGTGTTTATAATGTTGGTACATTTATCAATCACTACCGAATTCCGCAACACATAATTGAGGTTGTAAACCAGAACTCATTGTAAATTGTTGTATAGGCATAGCGAACGTTTAAAACATTCCCAAAACATAGTTTAACAAAACATTATTGAAGCTTGAAGTTAATAGTAATTTACCCGTGCTTCAATGCCCAACAATCATCAGCCATCGCATAGCAGCACTTGCAGAATGCAGACATTGGGTAAGTGGCAGAATGAAACTATTTTCGTACAACAGTTCATTCAAGTTTTAAGTTTCTTAGATTCGTTTTCCATGTATTTTGCGTGATTAAAAAAAACAGACCCCAGTGTTGCCGCATTATTCGACTAGAAGGCAGCAAGGGCATTCCCACCTGCATACCTCACCGCACGCCACTGGTGTACTTGTTATACGTCCAAATACATAAATACAGTCCGTCTTATTATCAAATAGACCTTAAGATACGTTTTTATTAGAAAACGTACAGCTTTCTTTTGATGGGAAGGTATATATATGAATATTTTTTTTTATGGTTATTCAAATGCTCAAGATAACAGTTAATGATGTTGGCAACAAAATGGCTATCTTGAATATGGACAAAAATGATACAAATAGGTCACAAAAAACGCATGTCTAATACTCTCAAAACAATTCACACAGGTTCGCGGTCTGGCCGCACTGTAAGCAGAAGCGAGAGATCTCGCGCTCTGCAGAAGTGATGTCTTCAAAGGTAACGGAAGCTCCTGGTGGGACTTTAAGTTTCTTCCGACGCTGACTCATAAGGATTCACTCGAATTTAACTCGAATGCTCATACATTTTACTAAACTTTAACTCGACTTAAATTAAAATTCTCTGTTCACAGAGCCCCGCAATTTCCTTATTAGTTACTTCAAATTATAAATAAAGATTGAGTACGTGAAAACGGCAGCTTTGATTTCAATTTGTAATTTGCTTGGCCTTGCAATGTATTTTAATTTTTCAATTCTATTCTTCTCACACGATTGGCGAGCTTCAACCTGCTTTAGACAGCCGCAGAGAAAAACTTGCAGAACTGAAGCTTACGGCCCAGCCTCTGACCGTAGTGATTGGCCTGACTACGAGTTCCATCACGGCCTCGTATGTATGCATAGACGATAACAAGTTCAAATTGGAATCGCCCCTTAAGGCCATAGATACATGCTTCAAGGCATTCCATGCTTTACATGCCAACTACCCAGAATAGGTGAATATCAAAAAATATGAGTAGGGCACAACCACTTATGATCTCAAGCATTACTGAGTGGCGTATATACGTAATAGACCCAACCATAATTATTTACATGATAAGCCTATAAAAACTTTGTTGTTTTATTATGCGAGCATTTTAGAGTCGTACATATCGCCGTCCAGTAGTGATATGTCTCCCACTCATTCCTGTCCATGCCCTGTGACATTTCGTCGGTCGGCAAAAATGTTGGTGCAGTACCAGTAATTATCATTTATTTATCTTCTCTCTCTCAGTGTATGCCAGTAATTGCCTTATTTCTATAGTTTCATCCAAACATCATGCCTCACTGCTTCGTTTGTCACTATCATTTTACAACTATTAAGAAATTGTGTTTTCATTTGCGTTTAACGCATAGCTTGGAGGCATATAGGCCCATGACTTGTGTGTTCAATATGATTTATGAATATGAAACAAACTGTTTGAGATATACCAAATTATTTGAATCACTAACAAGTTAATAATAAAATAATGTACGTTTGTTACTAACAAATATTATTTACTTGTTTCAGATCCATACAATACGTGGCTGCTAGCTGCTGGAACTGACAAGTACAACCTAGAAGAGGAAATGAAGAAAGTCCCAAAATATATTTGTGACAAAATTGCAGTAGCAAATGATGGCTATTGATGTGATGTGATATTTCCCCCTTCCCTTTGACTACCTCCCCGACGGCGACGACAATGACAACACAGACGGATGATGACACAGACGGAGACGACCACGACGTGGGGAAACCTCTGCCCTCCCCATACGCATGTGGCTGGTTCTGACCAGCACAGGCCTGTCCACCCCTTGTCCCCCCGCGTCACCCCTTACGTCCCACCCTTCGTCTCGATTAGCCAAGTTGCATAAATATGAGACGTTAGGCAATATCCAATCAATCAATGAACTTATGGGAAGTGAGATGAACCTACATAACGAAGAAGGCCAGTGCTGGATAGATCCAGCCACGGGCGACTGAGACAGCAGTCATCCCAGCTCAGAAACCGGACTTCATGCAACCACATCTTTGTAGAGAATGGTTGTATAGTTCAGTGTTGAAGACTAAACTGATATTCATATATAGATATTCCTCACCATAGCTGTTGGTTTGACATTGGAAAATATCACTGCATTATTTGTGTGCGTTGACGAGGTGAGTTTTGAAATAGAATCCTCTTTGAAGGCTACTCTCTAAAGTATAACTTAATGACTGATTATCATATATTTTGTTGATTCACTGTATTAAATACCGAAAATCACCATATTATAGGATTTTTTATTATACCATAGATCTGTATTTTTTAACTGGGCATTATGCCACTTTGCTTTGTTTGCAAAGGGGTTACAGTATTAAAACATTGTGTTTTCATTTACGTTTAACCCATAGTTTAAACGAATACAGATGCATAGGCGATGGTTGTAACAGGTACTTTAAAAAACTAAATTCGTTTCGTAAGCACATGCAAAATAAGCATGAAGACTTTGGAGATAAATCCTAACGAACATGGAAATGATGAAAAAAAGAACAAAGCTAATTACTTACAACATTTCCATCAATGGCTCGTTGCAACCGACACTCCTCTACCAGTCATTTTATATGTAGACGGTCATGCAAGCCATTTTGTTTATTGACTTTATTGAGTTCTGTTCTAGCAATTAAACTATTTTGTCCTGCCTACCAGTTAGTAAGTATTAGTTTTAGGGCGCTATAACAGCAAAGATTATTTGCGCCTCCCAAGATATTTGTTTTTAGGCTTAAGAGATAACAACCATATATACTTCTTTCCTAGGGGCGGAACGTAAGGGGTGACGCGGGGGGACAAGGGGAGGACAGGCCTGTGCTGGTCATAACCAGCCACAAGCGTATGGGGAGGGCAGGGGTTCCCCCACGTCGTCGTCGATGGTTTTCAGCAAAAAACACACCAAAAACTATAGGATTATGAAAATATCAATAAATTAATTAACTTGATTTATTCAGTTCAAAACAACAGTCATTACAACCATGGAACGACCCGATGAACCGAAGACACCCGAGAAGCAGAGATGGAACTTGCAGCCTATTGTCGCGCTCTAACGGTATGTTGGGAGTCCAGGGATGAAGACGGTCCAGGCCAGCGTAGGGTTTGGTAGGACTGACTCGGATCCCCGCATTTGAAACACAAAGGCAGCCAAATGCCAGGCTCCAAAACACCACCTTGCTACCGCCGCCGCCCAAACTTCGGGACCAGGTAACAAGGCACCTCTTCAGGAGCAGCGATCAAAACCGGCTGTTCCCAAGACGCCACCTAAGTCCCGAGCCCGGGAAATACTTCTCCGTGCACTCACTGAACCAATACAGGCACGCGAACCTTGACAAAAATGGGGAATATTCCGGCCATGCTGGTGCAAAATCTGTAAACGTGCTAAGGAGGTAAAAAGTGTCAGTTTGGCAATCAGATGACAGTTGACATAAGTTAATGTTCTAAACTAACAGGTGTAATCGTTTGTTTGCACAACAACAATCATCCTCCTTCGGGTGGCTATTTTTGTAATACTCCTAGCGCATTCTAGGTGATGTTAGTCCCCCATAATGCCAAAAAGTCAAACTTATTTACTTCAGGCTTTCGGAGCGGTGTTCATTTTAATGACACGAAAAACTGCTGCAGCGTACAAACGATATTTGGTGTTGGTCTACCCCAATATAAATTTAAAAAGTGTTCTCTGTGATTACGAGACAGGGTTGAGGCGCGCCATAGAAGATATCTTCCCAAACACAAAGATGCGTGTCTGCTGGTACCACTATTCGCAGGTAATACATAGACCTCTTAATAAATTGCCTAATTTTCGTAGTAATATTGATTGTGAACATGTGTGTGTTGTATGAAGTTTTAACATTGTTATAAATGAAAATCTTATTTAAATAATAAATAATATGATTAACGTATTCAGAATGAAGTCCTTAATGTAGTGGAGTGATAAAAAAAGTTTCCTACAGCTAATATGATACTTTGATTTTTTATACGGAATGAATAAATTGAAATAAATATCAAAGCTGTAGTGAAAGAGTATATTAATTTTAATTACATTGTACATGTTTTATGAAGTCCTGTTGTATGTGTATCGTATGTGTAGTTTTAGTTTATACCTATTATGTATGTTCAGTATGCCTACACTGGCTGATTACCAGTATGAGAGAGTAGTAGTAGTATAACATGGATGGGTACCAGTCAGTCAGTATTTGACAACTTGTGAGGAAAAGGAGAGAATGCAAGGCAAACCAAAATTGCAAAACATTTCCAATTCAATTGATTTTTATTTCAAACTTGAGTATTTTTTCTATAAACTGCACTTTTAAGCAAAACAATGTGTTTGATACTATAAAACATACATATAGATAGCACAGAAGGAGATCTTTGGTGAAGGTAGAATTGACGGAGGAGTGATAAAAAAAGTTAAGGTATATTCCCAATTGTATATTTTCTTTGCATCTTTTCTGTAATAGTTTATTTTCTTGCTTTCCTTTCTTTCATTTCATTATATTTTACTCTATTTTGTTTCATGTTGTATCTTAATCAAAGCTGTAGGCGAGACATATAGGCCTCAAGTCAAAATACACAGATAGGTATACTGTTTAAGTGTTTTACAACTATGTATTACCAAATCTCTTTACAGGCTATTGACAGATATGCGGCCTCACTCGGACTTCGACGGAGGCAGAACTGGCTGAGGAAGAAGGTTATACGAATGGTCATGGCCTTGCCTCTACTTCCAAAAGCCAGAATCGTCGAGAGGCTAGATGCCATACGTCAGTTCGCCAAAGAAGAGAGTTCAGCGGCAGATTGGAAGGACTCCTCGAGTATGTTAGAACAAACTGGATCGAGAATGTAAGTGTTGGATTATTTTTGTTTTTATCACTCATCGAAAGACACTACGTGTGCGTTATTGTAATTTTGAGAAATTTCAGAACAATTAAAATAATTTAACTGTCGGTCACTTTATAGAGGAAAGAAGTGAACTTGACCTTTTAGTCACTAAAGATTTTATTTGATTACAGTCGAGAGAAGGTGGTATTCATACTTCATGTTCGGCAACGGAAAGTAAAATATTACTAACAAACTATGAAGTAAGACGTAATTTTCAATAATTAGAAACTAGGATTTGTTATTACATCATCGAACAAAATACGGTATTTGTAACTTCCACAAAAATTGTGAAAGTCTTGTATTATTATTTTATTAGTGTAGCTTGGGCCAAAGCTGTCTGCAATAAGTGTTGAATGTGTGAACTTGACACTGTTGTAATAACTACGTGATTTTCTGGAATGAATGTGATCTGGTTCAGCCCACGCCTGGAACCTCCAGAGAGACGGAGGAGGAGTCGGAGGAGACGGAAGCGGAGGAGATGGAGACGGATGTGGAGATGGAGGAGACGGTGGAGATGGTCCTAGCTCCCAACCTCCTTCAGCCACCTGGTTGGTATGTGTGGTTGTGTTAGTGAGTACATACATTTCGTATTTTAATTTATATGAGCGTTTGAAATTCAGAATATTTTTCATCATACAAACTGCTGTCAAACAAGCTGTGTTTACCATGGAAACGATGCTTCAAAAGTTCTTTCTGACACATTTGGACATGGCTAAATGGTTGATTGGTATTGAAAATCTTAGTATAAGAGTAACTTCGAGGACCAAAGCCAAGGCAACTTCTATTGCCCACTCTGTGAAAAATTTTACTTTCGTTTTGCTCCTTTTTGTAGGTATGATGTGTTTCGTGTACGTCCGGGTAGAGTCAGTGAACTGTACGTCACCAGCAAGATTGGTAACTCGTCTTCGAGATAGTATGGGCAATACATACAGAGATAGGCCACTTTGGGGTAACTAAATGTCTTGCTGCTCCACAAGAAAGCTTTTAGTGGAGCGGGATGTCCCGCTCAGTGAGGAAGATAATACCCACGTGTGACATATGTCAGAAATCAAAACATATCAACTGTGCATTGCATGGTACTTATCACGCGATCGTGCCACAGGGTTGTGCCGAGCTAATTGCGACTAACTTGTACGGGCCCCGGCCCAAAGGGCGTGGCGCCGCACGCTACATTCTTGTCTTTGTGGATTTGTTTTCAAAATATGTATCACTGTATGTTCTCCGTGCCGCCACTGTGAAAGCATGCGTAAGTAAAATAGAACACTACATACAGAACGTTTTGCGTCCGTCAGCAGTGTTGAGCGATCACGGAACACAGTACACGTCATGTCTGTGGTATGAGGCGTTGGAGTCGCACAACATACGTGCCTATCACTCATCTATACGTCATCCTCAATCCAATCCGAGCGAGAGAATAATGAGATGAAGTTGCTTTGGGCTAAGGCGCGTCTCGACAAAAGCAAGGGGAAAAACAAAGGAAGTTACAAGCGAAAAAGCACCCTGTAAAAACGGAATTTGCAGTGGGCGACCTAGTGCTGTTGAAAAATTTATATGTCTCCAATCTCGCTAATAAAGAAGCCAAAAATATATTTTTATTATACAGTGGGCTATTCTCGATTTCCGCAATCGCTGGTAAGAACGCGTACAAACTCACAGATGAGCGTGGTAACGTGAAGGGATTATTAAACATAAGCAACTTGAAGAAATACAATGCGACGGAACCGTCATGAACGGCGTCGGGATAACCGTATAATTGTAATCGTTGTTTATTTTTCCCTGTATCTTGCACATTGTTATATATCTGTAATGTAATATATGCCGTCATCAAGTGACCCGTAATATAGTACAGCGTGAGGAATTCCACATAATTAGCACAAGCGCGTATTGGAACCATTTAAATTTTAAACTGTGGTTTATTATTTTTCATATCATTTATCTGAAAATGATTTAGTTTGTTGCAATAAGATCTTGGATTCATTATTGTACAGTGTACACAGCTTATGAAGGGGCCATGTTGAATGCAAATATATTTAGCTTCAGCACATGCAACACACATTTGACAGTGAAGTGGTTGTACATAATAAGACATACGTTTAGAAAACCGATGGACACTGACACTCGGCCTGGAGCAATATCTGCAGGTGAATGACGGCGACGATATCAAAATACTGGTAAGCTTAACACCTATAATTCGACACACATCACGGTGCGCATGTTGGTTAAGAAAATAATTCGGTGTTGAAACCCGTTATTTGTTCCATAAACATTTTAGTATTTTTTTATTTTTTTATACATTTTTTTATATATATTTTTTTTATTATTCTGGTAAATTTTTACACTAAGTTTGACGTTAATCTTAAAATCACTTTAATAATGATGAAATCACTGTTTTAATGTGTGTTATGTTCATTACATTTATACAGATTTTTGCTTCGAATACCTGCATGGAACATTAATGTTTAGCCTCTGTCGTAAACATGGATGGGAACTTTGCGTTTTTACCGCCGGGGTTCGCCCATTTATACACGCTACATGGAAATTACATGGGACAGGCAAAGTTTTGCCAGGGTTGTACTTGAATACGTTACTTATTTATTCGTGTATTTTACAAGTTAACCTAATTATGACGTTTAAAAAAAATAGATACATGCTTTGGCATACGCTCTTTGACAAGCAAACCTCACCAGGTCTATGTGAGAATGTTGAGACATTGAAACCGCTTCAAGAAACAATAACTACACCTTCAATCCGGCAACTTTTCAAACAGATTTTGAGCAGGCAGCTCTGTCGGCAAAAACAGAAGTTTGATTGATTATTGCTTAACGTCTAATATTTATGCACTTTGGCTAATCGAGACGATGAGTGGTGATAGATGAGGATGAAGTATGAACAGAAGGGAGGAGGGGAAACCCGGTACCGGCACATAGCCTACTTCTTTCGAAAAGTACCAAGGGGACCAACGGCTTAACGTCCCATCCGACAGGACGGTGTAACTTTGACAGTCATATAGGTTCCTCCACTAACCCGGACTGCCGAGCAGACGTCAAGGAGAACGAAGCCGTTACACTAGCATTCGAACCCTCCATCTGCTCTAACCAGCGGTATACGTGAGTTTCAGGGTAGAGCGGTCACCCACTCTACCCATGACCACGCCCGATTCTGCTTAACTTCGGTGTTCGAGTGGGAACCGGTTAAACGAGCTCGGCTAAACCGCTGGCTCAGGTAAAGTATAGTTGCATCTACAAATTATGTTTCGATAACTATCATAGACAATACAAACACACAAACAACACAACAGGTACAAAGGTTAGATGCTGGATTAGCTCGAAAAGCTGTCCAACTCAAGTACAATATAACAGCCAATCAAGCTGGAAGACTGATGGGCCTTGTAACTTAATTTACTGGGGGAAAACGTGTTAATTTTAGTACAGGGGGCGGGTATGAACGTCGTTGCGTTGGGGCCGGATTAGCCCATACTAGTGGGTATGTTTGGCATATCAGTCCATGGAAGACTTTGACCGAAACAAGCCCGGGTGTATTCTTCAAGAAGGTGGTAGGGCGTAGAGGAAAGTGAAACAGATCAAGACGAACATTAGTGGACAAAGATAGGCCACCACTAAAAAGACGCAAAACGGCGAATGAGACGGCTAGCCCAGATATGGATTATGGACCTAATGCTGCCTAACCAGACATTACGGACGAAGAAATGGTGACCGGTAAAGATGCGTTCTTAGCTGAGCTACAGGAAAAAGTAGCTGCTCAGTTGCTGCCTACTTCAACAATTCTTTAGTCTCCGGAAACATAACCCCTTCACCTCGTTTGATTGCACCAAAACCTTCCCCCCCCCCCCCAAAGACTTAACTACCTGCCGCTGCTTTGACAATAAATACCACGTCCAGGCCATCTGCCACTATTTTTTACTTTCAAATTCAAATCGAAATATTCAAAAATATTATTTTTTAAATCATATCTACAGAAAACGGCCACATCTGCCGACGAAAATGATGTTGCTGTAATTATAGCAAAATATTTGCACTGCATTAGCACACATCCAGGAATGTGTGTAAAAAATAAGAAGTCTGGTAGTGCAACCGCTACATAAGACTATAGAGGCCACCATGTACAAAAATACAAACTTTTCTCAGGACAAAAATTATTTTTTTGAAATCAACTTTAGCTGATCTAACTGAATTTTATTAATTTATTGGATATTGCTTAACGTCTAATATTTATGCAACTTGGCTAATCGAGACGAAGGGAGGGACGTAAGGGATGACGCGGGGGGACAAGGGGTGGACAGGCCTGTGCTGGTCAGAACCAGCCACAAGCGTATGGGGAGGGCAGGGGTTCCCCCACGTCGTGGTCGTCTTCGTCTGTGTCATCATCCGTCCGTGTTGTCATTGTCGTCGCCGTCGGGGAGGTAGTCAAAGGGAAGGGGTTCCCCGACGACAAACCAGAGCTCGCCATTAGTTTCAGGGAGAATAACTCCCCTAATCACGGGCCAAACCACGAGAAGGTTGCGAGTTGGAATTTGATGACTTAAAATAATGTCATTGAGAGGGCTACGTAGGCGACAGAAATGAATGCACTCGTTTTTTAAACGACTCCCCTAGTTCGAGCCCACACACAAAGACGGCAAAGGACTATTTGAAAGTCAATCGGCCACTGGCCGCGAGTTATATTATTTGTACATTGACACTAATGTTACGGAACAAGTAAAATAGGCGACTTTCAATAATAAATGAAATATTTAATTCCACCAGATCAAAAAGAATAGGTGTGATCACTGCAAGAAAATGAAAGCTGTTGGAAACAATGTAACGGAAGAGCAAGAAATCATGAACAACAAGAGGCAGTGCAAAAGAGAAAGAGATAACGATAGAGCATTGTATAAGAATGTTGATGTTAATTACAAGTCAATACAAGAATAATAATATATAAGAAGAAAACCATTTATTTAAAACCTATTTCTGTTCATGCGAGAATTGTGACGTTTCATCTATCGGATAGGGCGTGAACCAACGATCATTTTGATTTTAATTCGACCCAAGGTAAGTAAAAATCTATCGATTAGCCGAAATAAGCACAGTTCATAGTTTTGCCACTTGCTTTTATGGTGGAAAATCTAGTGTCTTTCGAAGTACGCCGGCGCAAATCCTGGATTTCGAAGAAGCTTTATCGAGAGTTTTCGAGACCATTCCATCGTATCCTTTGATTTATATTGCTAATTTAACACTTGTTTGTAAGGTTAATCCTATTTTTCTTACCCGTTTAACACATTTCACCTATATAAAATGACTGAAAATATTGGCTCCAACGGACAAGTTTGAATTTTTGTAACCAAATCTCGACCGGACCAAATCAAATCTCGACTGCGGGAATGTAATCTCGACCAAGGTAGGTGAAAAACTACTCATCAACGACATTAAATGTTGTTTTTTAGGTACAATAATTTTGGTATGGATGCAAATAAAATTACCTTAAACTGATAAAATATATTCAATAAATAATACAAAACTATAACATCAACCAGGGATCTGTCAGCAATCACCTTTTTTGGGCCTAGACTTATGACGGACATGGCCACGGTAAGTGCATTTTGCTGTGCTTTTTCACTGTGGGAGAGGTTTAAAACAGTACAAACTAGGCCTAACCCTTCAATAACGATTGCAAGTACTTAGTCAAGGCCTAGGTGTATAGGCCAAGGCATAAGTTATTATTTCAAATGAACGGTAGGCCTAGGTTCCACCACCAAAAAGGCAGAAGCCGGAGAAGCAGTTGTAGCCAAGCAAATGGGTCAAAAGGGAGGCTTTGCTTTACTTTAGGATACCAAGGTCAACGTTGAACGACAAAATTAACAACCGTTCAAAAATCGGTGTACTTCCAGGCCCCGAACCCGTATCCAATTCTACGGAAGAGACACGTCTGGTAACGTACGTGGAAGAGATGGCCCGTAGCGGATTTCCTCTAAAGCGCCATGATTTCTTAAGTACAGTTGCCGACGTTGTTCGGAGTGAGGGGAGGGAGACGCCGTTTAAAGGGACTATTAACTCAAAAAATTATTTTTTACCACATGATCTACAGCACAATACTACACTAAAATGACAGCTTAAAAAATTATATCTTGTAACTGTGATTTAACAAGAATTTTTAATTTTTTTGATCCAGAATATTGCAAAATACGATGATGATGATGATGATGATACGCTTAGGAATACAAATAAAATTTAAACAACGATCAGATAAAAAAAAGTGGACAAGATACAATATAGTGAGGTAGCAAAACACCAAAAAAAAGCAAAAGAATCGATCAAAACTTCTGTGGATCCTAGTATACCGGAAGATGAAAAAGATGTCTCAAGTGTGGATCGGTATTTGTCATTTTTGGGGGTTCGGCCCATCTTTACTGTTAAAATGCATGAACGTACTGTTACACATTGCCCCACTCTAAACCACTACAAGAGACAACACGCCTTTGAACCGAAATTTACGACATTGGTTTCCTCCACTACCACTCCCACCTTAACCAAACCTACACAACCTCTGACCGAGCAAACTGTGCATAATCTTGAAATAACGAACGGTTCCCAGAAGAAGAGAGCAGAAGAGCGAACAAAACAATCCAGTCTGGACGGAACAGACAACCTCATGAAGAAAACAAACCCAACACAAAAATACAAGGACATTTCAGTCAACACAACAACAAAGAACATATTTAACATTAACAGAAGCAATCTCTATTGTGGAGGCAAAACAAGAACATACAGGAGAGCGGAGACAAAACACGTCCGCCTGCGACAAGAACAACCGACCGACTGCGAGGCGAGACTTTGCTGCAAATGAGTGTGGGTGTTAAGTAGAGTAA
Organism: Sweltsa coloradensis; assembly: GCA_024449915.1. Taxonomy (NCBI): domain Eukaryota; kingdom Metazoa; phylum Arthropoda; class Insecta; order Plecoptera; family Chloroperlidae; genus Sweltsa; species Sweltsa coloradensis. The sequence goes on along the minus strand of JAMZAV010009517.1, from coordinate 32,429 downwards.
ACTAAGTAAGTACTGTTATTATGGATGAAGCTTCTGTAACACGTAGCATTTCATATCCCACAAATTTGTTTCGAGACCAGAGATAAAGATAGAACGACATTGGAAAGCTCAATGTTATCCCACACAGAACAGAACCTCACACGTTTCTAGCATTAACCCCTTGGTCTGTTTAGAGCACAGCACTGAGATAACGGACACTTCCCTGACAAGCAGTGCAGAGCAAAGAGTGAACAATCAGTTCTATCTGGACAGAATCTCCTGAGGTTAACACACATTAAACAGAACGATGCGAGGACAAAACAGCGAAGACTTGCTCAAACAACTTATTCAGCAATAACAGAAGCGGACTCCTCGTGTTGTGAAGGCCCAGCAAGAACAGACCGAAGAGCGGATACAAAACACATCCGTCTGCGACAAGAACAGCAGAAAGACTGCGACTTGAAAAATACTTCATGACAGAAATTGCAATAGAGTTATCATGTGTTTACCTGTTTGCATTTCAGAATGAGTTCAAAGACGGAGCTCTGATCATGAAGTAAGCAAACAACGATGCGATGACACTTCAGTCAAGACTTGTACAAACAACACATTCAGCAGCAACAGAAGCTATAGCTACTTGTACTGTGGAGGCCTAACAAGAACAGAGCGAAGAGCGAAGACAAAACACGTCCGCCTGCGACAAGAACATCAGACCGACTGCGAGGCGAGACTGCAACTGTGCGCGTGTTCTGTAGCCTGTGTAGATGGCAGTCAAAAGGTGCGGGGCGGCGAGGTCATATCGTTGTTGCACGTCAAGTGCATTAAAATTATTCAAAATCATGTCTATGACAATAGCACTTGAATTCTAAGATGGGTAATAATTGGCCGTGAGCTAAATTTAAATGTGTAGTGAGGTTCATCGTGACGATATTATAATTTCGAAGATACTATTATATCTTTGAATTTTATGGTCATTTACGGACCAAATGTTACACGGCGCATTTCACTTCACTCACAACACCTGCAGGTAGTAGATTGAAGTACGCTAGGATCTATTGTATGTATGACAATAAATTTGTGAAACTTTCAAGATGTTTAATTATGCCTCGATCTAAGGGCTAAAGTTTCGACATCATGTTTGGAGTAAAGGAATTAGGGCCACGTTGGTTATGCTATGCACAGTGTAAAGTAAAACTCGACGATTGGTCTTGCCCACCGTCTCATCATGGGCTCATGGTAGCTGAAGATAGGTCTCGCTCATCTCCAATTTATTATTTATTGGATATTGCTTAACGTCTCATATTTTTGCAACTTGGCTAATCGAGACGAAGGGACGGACGTAAGGGATGACGTGGGGGGACAAGGGGTGGACAGGCCTGTGCTGGTCAGAACCAGCCACAAGCGAATGGGGAAAGCAGGGGTTCCCCCACGTCGTGGTCGTCTCCGTCTGTGTCATCATCCGTCTGTGTGGTCATTGTCGTCGCCGAGGAAGTCAAAGGGAAAGTTCCCCGACGACGACCCAGAGCTCGCCATTAGTTTCAGGGAGAAAACCCCCTAATCATGGGCCAAACCACGAGAAGGTTGCGAGTTGGAATTTGATGGCTCCAAGAGAACATATGTCTGTATTGTCTTTATTTATTTTGCCATAGCTAATGTTGTAACTGTTCACAAATCGATTACGTGATGCACTGCACAATAGTAGCCCATTTATAGTATGCAATAATATGATTTTGATTGCTTGATTGAATTCCAAATACAATCGCATTGATTGATTTAACAAAGTCAATACTTCTAGAATTTCAAATCTGTTTTCTAATGTTAATATTTTTACAAAGTGTTGTTAATCACTTTGGAAATAACAACCAGCAATGAAGTATATGCAAGTATTGAATTTCGCAAACAATTCCTTTAAGAAGCACATTGTGTAAAATCACTAGCAAAACAAAAATACATTTAAAAAAACATACTTTCAAGTACGTCAAAAGTGTGGAATAGACCGACTGGACTACTTTAAAGTACAAATGTTAGATCTATATTGCACTCATTGAACTTGAAAATACACACCTTTAAGGTCTTTAAAAAAATCAAAAGGTTCAACATGTTATATTAATTTTAAAGGTTAAGAAGCTGAACAACTTTGCTTTAAAGGGTACAGAGCTAAGAAATTTCTGTGAAATTGGAAAAAATATGTACGGTCCGTACCGTCCGTTTCAATCATTTTTCGTTGCATTGTAATATAAGTGGTCCAAGTAAAACGATTTTGAAGGCTCTCTAAAAATTTAATCCAGAGTATTGTGTAAAAACATGCCAAAGAACTAAAAACAACAAATAACTGAGCTTCTTTTCCCAAGGTTGTCAAATAGGGAAGTCTCCTTCGTCTCGAATCGCAAAATAAATAGTGCCATTAAACGTAGATTTTGCTCTGCATTCTAAATATATCCACTTTTCCGCTGGGAAAAATTTATTTCATGATGTACATCACTTTAAAATATCGCAAAATTCAAAATATTTCTCGTGCGCTGGGAACGCCCCCTGATTGGTCAGCCGTGATTCTACGTCACGATCCGGTAATGCCGGCTGAGGCTCGCCGCGCGGAGGGTGCCCATGTGTTTTGGATGTATTATTTATATCGTTTGCGGTTTGAGACAATTATTAAATATAAAAATTGCTCTACTTGAAGCTCCTGCATGTTCTACATATTTTGTACTTGTTTGACATCCATAACAACGCAGTTATACTAGTTCATAACATGATCTAAGTGAATTTTGTGAAACATATAACTAAAAAAATCGTCTAGTGAAGGCTTATTGAGGCACTTGATCACAAGTTAAAAATTGTTTGTTAAGACTTTACTGTAGGCCTACTTATTTTTCTCATTTGTGTAATTTATTTACTCAACAGCACAAATACAAAATAAATACCGGGTTTAACTTTTAAAATGCACGCGCATACGGCCTACACAAAGTGGCTATAATTATTATTTCTTATTACTAGGCACCGTATCTAGCAAGGTGACATTTTTTACTTTTCATCTATGAATATTTTAATACAGAGCATAAGAATTTTGCAAATATTCCTATATTGTGGCAGTTGCTTTGAAGCTTTGCAGAGTTTTGTTTTGTAGATAAACTAAAACACATTAAAATGTACGGGACAGGTTTGATTGCATTTTTCTTCTACTTACGAAAAAAAATTAGACAGAATCGATTTTACAAAATGCAAGCCAAACGAAAATACTCACTAGGCCCTAATAATTATTCATATACGTAATTATGACGACTTTATACCTACATATAATTTTAAACAATATTATATGCAAAATTTATCATGAATAAGTAATTTTACGTGGTTGCGCGAAAACAATTGAGTTATGAATGAGTCAAATTCGTTGTAAAAATGCTCCATGAAGTAGTGTCAATAAGACCCTGTGTTGTATAAACATACAAAAATTATAATTACCTTTTAAAAATGCTTCGGCTGCTTTTAAGATGCATAAACACGTTTAAATCACAGTGGTAACTTTACTAATTAGTGGTAACCTAAACCAGCTGTGTATAGCCAACCAGGCTAAAATTATATAATGTTGAAAGGAATGTTGCTAATGGGGGTTTGGCTTGTGTTGTGTGTCGCAGTGACCCGTTGACGTTCACAATAACGAAGGCCTAATGCCACTATTATTACTCGCAAAATACCATCAGTTATAGTCTTAAAGATATTATTATGCTAGTGCAGACGAACGAACGAACAGTCAACACTGTTGGTGATAAAAGCATTACCCTATACATTTGCTACGCTTTCCGTGATTATTTAATTTGGCCGGTTAATTTTATATTGTCCGGATTATTTGTCCCTTATTTTTAATTTTCTTAATATCACATTTCTGCTGGATACTGTGATGATTGAAAAATCGAAATAATTAATATGAGTCTGTAATATTATTTGATGCGCCTTTGGTATGAATACAAATTGTCTTATTTTATGCAGATCGTTCACTAATTTATTTATTGTATGTACACTTTACAATGTAGGCCTATGTTAGAACAAATAAATATCATCATAAGCTATACTATACATAACTCTGCAGTGTATGAGTGGGGCACGTAGAACAGAATTAATCACCCTAGTAAATCATTAACAAAACGTGTTTGTTTATTTTTAAGTTTTATAACATTAATTTTGCAGTAGGCCTACGGGTACTGCTGGTATGGATTAAGATTTTTAAATGGATTTAAATAGAATATTCGGTTTGATATATAAATAAATATATATTTTAATACAGAGCTTCGTGGTTAAATTCAATTCTCCAGTAGTTCTATCAAACTCAATGGGAGTAGGCCTATAGCCATATGAGTAGTTTCCACGATCCCACACTAACACTGTCAACATTTTTTAATAAGCACAGAAAATAGAATAATACATAAAAACAGTCTGAATAAAATGTTAATTTCAAATACGCGAATCATGTGGAACAATCACTGGCACCGTTTGACAAAACGATGATGTTTATATGGGCTGCCAGTAGACTGTTGTCCGCCCTCTCGGGCGATTACCGGATCGTGACGTACGCGGGCAGGCAGCCGGCAGCCAGGCGTTTTGGCGCGCATTCAAACGTGCAAAACTTTGACTGGTGAAAAAACCCTTAAAAATTAAGATAGAATTAGAAAAAAACATGTAAACGTTATTTTTAGACTATGCAGAATTAGAAAAAAATTAGAAAAAAGTTAAGGTGACTTCCCTATTGTTGTCTTTACTTGGCACGCGCTTAACTTTTACCGTATGTTGTACAAAACCTAAATTGTTATCGTGTGGAGGGGCAGAAGAAAAATTAAAAAATTAAATTTGTGATTTGGGTTCTTCAAACATCATCATTATTAATAAATAACTTTTAGAAAGTCATCAACCAACAAATAGATGAGTGCAAACAAATGTTCAATTTTTTATTTGAATAATTAGTTAGTTAGTTATTGAGGTTTTAGGGCACACAACAGTAAAGTTATCAGTGCCCATCAAATTTTCTGGTTGCTATATAAATGTGAATTTCAAATTGAATTTCAAAGGTTTACTTTGCATAAGAAATTAATAACGTTATTGCTTGTCGTAGAGTTATTTGATTTAAAATTAAATTGGAAAATTGGTGTTTTAGAAAATTTCCTAAATCGGCTTGAACCTGCTTCTTTTTTGGTCCACATAGATACTAGAGCATAGTACCAATCTAAAATGCCCTTTAATAACATCGTGTCTTGAAACTGTGCCCAAATATACCCTCAAACACGCAAAAATATGCATTCCACAATCACACCCCATCTTGGTTATCAGCATATTTTCACCAATCCACTTGCCCAAATTACAAAAAATATATAAAACGGATTTACAGAAAAGGTCTTCGAGTACGTCAATAATGGCAAATATTGTTTTTACCAAAATCCTCCAAGGTCGCGGGGCATAAAGATCGTCCCCATGTTATTTCTTTTGGGAGAATTTTGCCGATGGGACCCAGCTCGAAAAATGTCATGTTTGACAATTTTTTGGGAGGTCATGGTGGCCCCAATAAATTTTCTGTTAGTTGCTAAATTCATAACTAGTTAGCCTGAATGAAATATATTTTTTGAGTTTAGCGGTTAAATACCCCTTTAAGTGATCGACTTTACTCCAATTGAGAGTAGTATTGTGGTGTTTTTTCGCATTTCGATAGGAATTACCGTCTTCATTTGGTAAGGAAATGTTGCTTTGGAAAGCGATGTGATCGGAGGTGACAGCTGGTTCAGCGGGGCTCACGTTAACAGTTATGTCTTCAGTGTTTGTAAACAGAAGATCGAGGAAATTGACCACTCTTGTTGTGAAAGGAACCCATTGATGAAGGTCGAGCTCATTCACCGCATCAATGAATACCAAGGCGGCGTCTGCGTTGGTGTTTCCGAGAACAGTGGGGGGCAACGGGGACGGGCTGTGAGGGCAGGGCTGCCAACTTATGTCCGGAAAGTTAAAATCCCCGCACAGTACCATTGCGTCTTGTGGTCGAGCTAGATTTTGAATTTGAACAACTGATTGCTGTGACTGCCTACTCATTGGGTCAATTCTCTTTCATATGGCCTACCCAAAACCAAATATTAGTTATTCATTAGGTATGTACTTTCAGAAGAAATTAAAACTTTATGAAATTTCAACATTATAATAGTTATTTTTCACAAAATATGAAATCACTTTGTCCTACAAAAACAAAAATAACTACAATTATTGTTATATTTGTTTCGGAGATCTACCTGGAGTGGCTGACCACACAACCACTCAATGAAGAAGAATTATGCTATTACGCGTCAAGGTTAAATTTTTACTTGTCATCAAAGATGAACGATGGGAACCTTGAATTAAGAATGAAGAATAAGGCAGTGAAGCGGCCCCTGATCCCCCCTAAGAAAACAACAAAAGTTCTAAAACCATCAGCCAGGAGAGTGACGTCGACAGTTACAGCACCGTCGTTGACCTATAGCTCAAGACCGATGACGACAGTCACAACAACGCTGACCTCAAGACTTATCACAGAACCAGTTTTATCAAACCAATAGCTTTTCCGCCATCCCATTAGTAATTTCCCCCACTATTTCATACCAATCCGGGTCCACCAGCCACAAGAGTACATTAGCGGAAGCACCATTCCATTAATACCAACAAACATCAACTCTTCATACCACCAACTCTAAACAAAATTCAAACAGCAAGGGGGGAGTATAAATATTTAATTAATTAGTAATTTAATGATTGATTGATTGATTATTGCTTAATGTCTCATATTTATGCACTTTGGCTAATCGAGACGATGAGTGGTGATAGATGAGGATGAAGTATGAATAGAAGGGAGGAGGGGAAACCCGGTACCGGCACGTAGCCTACTCCTTTCGAAAAGTACCAAGGGGACCAACGGCTTAACGTCCCATCCGACAGGACGGTGTAACTTTGACAGTCATACAGGTTCCTCCACTAACCCGGACTGCCGAGCAGACGTCAAGGAGAACGAAGCCGTTACACTAGCTTTCGAACCCTCCATCTGCTCTAACCAGCGGTAAACGTGAGTTTCAGAGTAGAGCGATCACCCACTCTACCCATGACCACGCCCGATTCTGCTTAACTTCGGTGTTCGAGTGGGAACCGGTTAAACGAGCTCGGCTAAACTGCTGGCTAATTAGTAATTTAAGTAGGAGATCCTAACGAGGGGGAAGAACTTGTTATTACTTAAGAAAGTGAAGAAGAAGTCATGTCGGTGGTTGTAGTACCGAGGGTTTTTGACGGTACTAGCGAGAGTGGGGCAGATTGGATTTTGATTTGATTGGATATTGCTTAACGTCTCATATTTATGCAACTTGGCTAATCGAGACGAAGGGAGGGACGTAAGGGGTGGACAGGCCTGTGCTGGTCAGAACCATGCAGCCACAAGCGAATGAGGAGGGCAGGGGTTCCCCCACGTCGTGGTCGTCTCCGTCTGTGTCATCATCCGTCCATGTTGTCATTGTCGTCGCCGTCGGGGAGGTAGTCAAGGGTATGGGAAATTTTCCCCGTCGACGACCCATAGCTCGCCATTAGTTTCAGGGAGAAAAACTCACCTAATCAGGGGCCAAACCACGAGAAAGTTGCGAGTTGGAATTTGATGGCCCCCACAGTTTGAAGTTCTCTGCACTTTAAGAGGTTTACGCCCAAAAAAATCGCCAAAAGATATTATTTTTTCGAAACCTATGCAGAGAAATGCAGTGAGTAAATAGGTTTTGATCTCGAGGAAACTGGAAAGCGGAGAAGAGACAGCTAAGAACTTGGCCACAGCAAATAAGGCTCGAGTTGCATACAGAGAAGAGGAGAATGATAACGACCCTGCAACACTTGTGTTTGCCACAGACCTTCAATAAGTGTGTTACTACCCAGAGTGCCAGATATTAAGTCTTCATTTTCTGTCCTCGTTTAGTTGTTTTTAACGAAATATTCGCTAATATGAAGGAAGGGGTTAACGAAAAACATTTATATGTTGTTTGGCATGAGGCGATCGCGAGTCGAAGTGCTTGTGTTTTCCTCAAAATACTGGACATACACAGAGATGCTACAAAGGTAATATTTTGGTTAGACAATTGCTGGGGGCAAAACAAGAACTGGGTTTTTTTTTCTGCCCTATTCTATCTGGTAAATTTACCAAGTTGTCTCATTCAAGAAATTGAGTTCAAGTAATTGGTGAGTGGCTATACTTTTATGGCAGCTGATGGCCTACACGGATGAACAAACTTAAAAAAAATTGAAGTTTTTATGACATCAGTGATTTTGTTTTGAGAATTCGTAACTTGACTTCTGGTCATTTTAGAAGTGTACACTGCCTTCGTTCAACAATTTGTTTTTCGATGATTCCTAACAAGTCATGGATGTGTCAACCTCATCTTTTGGGAACATTGATCAAAAGAACGCGAACATTACAATTATTCTACCTTTTAATGCTCGTAGTCTTAAATGCCTAAAGTGAAAGGGTGATTAAGACGCGTGGATGGAACAGCAAACGCTTCAATCGTGTGTCTGCACACACCTTGCCTCACACATTCTTTGCAAATTAGTGATCAAAGACGCCATTTTTAACAACAAAGAGGTTACTTCAGCCCTGATATTCAGTCAAAGGCACTTATGGTGTTACAACCCTGAAGGAGAGTGTCATGTACTTCACAGTTCACAAAAGTGCAATTGCAATTGTATGTCACTGGTATCGACAGCTGTGAGTTTTTTGTTTATTCTCCATTGGAGTCTGTTCTAGTGAACGTGAAGCGTTCCGACAAATTCCTGGCCCCAAAGTTGTTCCGCATCTGGAAGAATTTTATTTCAGCTACTTTGTGCCAAAACTAAGGAAAAACTAGGAAGGTGATGAGTTGTAGGCCCTACCCTGAACTTTATACACTACCAAACTATTCACACAGTATTAGAGTACCTATTTACATTGCTGCAGGAAGGCCTACGTCTCTATAATTTGATTGCTAATTCGAATTTTCTATGTTTATGATTAAAATGATGTTACAAACCTACTTTTAACTTTTCCGCCCAGTTTAAATAGTAAGACCATACATATGACAATGGAATAAACTGGTGCACGTAGCTTAAAAATTGTTCTGTTTTTGTAATTTCATTTACGTACTTACAATACTTACTTACAGTACTTACATTTTTGTTGCTTTAATCAGTAAAGCTTTCAACTACGGTACTCTTATCTGATGATCTTTTTGAATTATTATTCATGAATCAAGATAATGCTATTTTCATCGTGTAGGAGGAGGCAAAGACCCAAGGATCCGCAAATCACAATTTGAGAACTCTGGATTCATATATACTGGTAATATTAGTAGATTCGTCTTTTGATACCAATGATTTCTCCTTTGATTTGATTGATTGGATATTGCTTTACGTCTCATATTTATGCAACTTGGCTAATCGAGACGAAGGGAGGAACGTAAGGGGCGACGCGGGGGAACAAGGGGTGGACAGGCCTGTGCTGGTCAGAACCAGCCACAAGCGTATGGGGAGGGCAGGGGTTCCCCCACGTCATGGTCGTGTCCGTCTTGTGTCATCATCCGTCTGTGTTGTCATTGTCGTCGCCGTCGGGGAAGTAGTCAAGGGAAGGGATTCCCCGACGACGACCCAGAGCTCGCCATTAGTTTCAGGGAGTGAAACTCCCCTATTCACGGGCCAAACCGCGAGAAGGTGTCGAGTTGGAATTTGAAGGCCCTTCTCCTTTCAGATTCCTTTCAAATTTCAGATTCCTTTCCTATTTTGCGGGGCCCAGCCGAGGCCCTCGTGATGGTACAGGCCAGCAACTGCATTGAGTGACGTCACGAGCGGAGGCCGACTGGCGAGAGGCCGTAGAATGGCGCGTATAGGAATAACACGACGTGGAACACAATGTTTGCCTGATATATCAAAATTATTCATTTATGGTGCCCTCATATACATGCCGCAAGGTTTAGGATAGTTTTATGGTACTGTTGGAACTTATTTTGTTTCGCGTTTACATCGTGTGACAGTGTAATCGGCACCTAAAGAGAAACTATATTGACGTTTTATTCTTCGTTTTAACCATCGATCTTTCACGTACGATATATTCGAATGATGCGTATATTTAATACATTTTGTTGAATTGCCAATTGTATAAATTGGATTATCTTGTATTCAAATAATGACATAACATCAAAGTATAATCGGTCATATTCAGGCACTGCTCGCACACTTTTTAGTTATTTGTACAGTAGAGATTATATTCAAAATTTAATAAGCCATTAGAATGTACGTGTATGGTATTACGACGCCTGCGAATAAAATGCCATCAGTTGGTACATTTAGAAGAAACATTTTGGAATAATTGAAAAATTAGTTTTGTCACAGTCACATTATTATTAAACTTACGTAAATTGCAGCAGATGGTCGAAGAGTTTTCCCAGCAAATGTACGACAGCTTACGACGCGTAACTTATTTATAATATATACAATCATGCCATCGTAAAACATGGTTAGGGTATTACACTATTTGCACACGAAAATATTATTATCACTCTCTAGGAATACACCGATGTAATACATTATACAAAATGCACTTGAGTTCACGCGGACTTTTAACTCTACTGCTCGCACAAACGCGTACAAAATTCGGCTTGGAGAAGATGTTGACACAACTATGTCGAGACGTGAACTAATTAAATCTGTAATGAGGACGAAATACACCTACCATAATAACTCATGTGTGTTCAGACGGAAATAAGTTTTACTTGGAAATTGGAAATTAAAATATGTCCTCAATGGACCTGATATACAATACAAGTAACGCTGGACTAGGATTCTCAAAGGAATTTTGATTACTATCTAACCTTACAGGAAGTGCAAACTTTTTCAAGTCTGTGCACACTGCACAGTACTATGTTGTAAAGTAGGTATTTGAAAGTAGCATGCATCAGATAGCCAGAAATGCCATAGAAACAAATGAAATTGGGAGATGTTGTTTAGCGCGCAATGCTACAGCATAGCGCGTGGAGCTGAGAGTCGGCCTTTGCTCGTGACGTCACAGCGAGCATCGGCAGCCAGATGCAGGCCTGGAGAGCGAAGCGATATATCTAGACGGCCTTGGCCCAGCATAACACTCCATTTATCTACTCCTTCCGACTCACAATCCACTTCAAGTTCCTCTCCCTGTTTAACCAATATCAATACACCATATTTTGAACGATTGAAGATTTGGAGGCTGGTAGGATTTTGGAGGGACACATCCACACCCTTTTTGTCCAGTCCGTCTTAAACAATTATCTTTACTACTACAAGTTTAGATCGGGAATCGGTGAAGCAACTGGTGAGTAGATTGCATTCATATATTCATTCAGTTTATTAACCTACAGGCAATGCCTGGAAGGAAGTCGCCCGCCAACCGTTCAGGCACGTCCGCTGCAAATCCGCTGCAGTGGAGGAGACGGCACATGCACTTTTTATTGTATACACCATTTTGTCACCTGCCTCTGCTACATGTATTAATTTGTAACCTGCTTATGTTAACTCGACCTCTGCTACTATTACTATGATAACACACAGTATGAAGTAATAAGCTTATCATACAAGGGTTTATACCCCTGTACTATCACTGCCACTATATTTGATTACGATTTACAAATACTCCTTCAACATTTCTTCTCTTTGTTAAACTATATTGTTAAATATACTATCACATTAGTCACATAATTGCTCACTTCCTAATAACTTTCTAATAACACATACGAATAATTAATTGAGCGAGCGTAGCGAGCTTCTCCACTTAACTCTTATGGCTCGAATGTCTGGGTTTTTTTTGTTTTGTTTTTTCTGTTACTGCTTCGATACAGGTCGCACCGTTTCTCTGATCGACCTGAAATTTTGCACACATGTACAAACCACCTAGGCGGGTTGCTGTATAGTTTTGTGGCAAAATCGTTCAGAAAGTTAAAAAGTTACATTTAAGTTAATCGAAAGTTTTTTTTTCAAACTAAACGGCGACAAAATCTGAGGTGGCCAAATCATTTAGAAGGTCCGTCCGATCACGAATATGTTATTTTTATTTTGATCCGATAAGTAGTGTAGGCTAGATAGAAATTACATTTTAACAAAAGTAACGTTATTATGGCAACGAAAAGTCGCACAAGAATTCTGGTCACTATGTACTGCCACCTAGAAGAAATCAAGAGTAAAATAGTTTTCCCAAAGAAATGATGTCAAGGTCCTCTAGATTGCGGTGGATTTTATCCATTCTCTCCTATTTTACAAATTTTCAGCTAAATCGATCAAGACCTTAAAGACTTATTGGTATGTAACATTATGGGAATGTCGTACTGCTGGCCACCGTGTTAAAAAGTAGCTGAGAAGCAGATTCGAAACAAAATTTTAAAATGTTTTATTAATGCCAAAAGTCTTTGTTGAAAAATTCTACACGCTCAAATTTTTAATATCTTTCAGTAATTATTTATTTTAGTCTGGAATCCTAGCAGACTTTACTGACAAATGTATGTAATATTATGAGTTCTTTCAATACCCTTGTAATGGTATCAATGAAAACATACACGCCTTTCTTCAACAAAAGCCACTTATAGAGGTCTCTAAAATGTGTACATTATGAGACTATCTAAGTTACCTATACTAATAGTATCAACGTTAGAAATGTATTATTTCGATAATAACTTTTAGAACATAAAATCAACAACAAAGCAATTACCTATTTTACTATGAACAAAATAATATGTAGTATTGCTTTAAAGATAATCTAGGACCTCCGTAATAATTATTACACAAACTAACATACATAAAGGAAGGAATTTGCTGTTGCCAATTGTTGGAAGGATGGTTAATCTGTGGCAGTCTTTTTACATGCTGATTTTGCACATTTGTGTCTGCTTGTTCATTGCCAAGAATACTGGAATCCCGGAATGAGACCTCCTCCCGACGAGAAAGTAGGGAAGTAGGGGGTCGTACCTTCAGTACAAGGGAGGGCACACACTACACAGCTTGTTATTCTATTGTGCGCAGTATCAAGACATTACCTGACAAGCAGGGTAGAATAAAAAGCAAACGGAACCTTCCAGTCTGGACAGAAAAAGACAACCTCCTGAAGTTAACAAACTTTATCAGAACAATGTGAGGACACAAAAGCCAAGACTTGCTGAAACAACGTACTCAGCAGTGATCATCTCACACTGACCAAACATAAACCCCACGGGCTGTACAGCACTTAAATGATAAGCAATACAGAAAAGGGAGTAAAAAAAACTTTCAGTCTGGACAGAACAAACATCCTCGTAACAGTAACACACACAAGACAAAACACATCCGTATCTGACAGAACAGCTGACCGACTGCGAGACTGCTGCTGTGCTGTGCGTACTGGCTGTAGCCTGTGTAGATGGCAGTCAAAAGGTGCGGGGCGGCGAGGTCATATCGATGTCGCACGTCCAGTGCATGAAATTATTAAAATCGTAAAATGACACAAGCACATGATATAAAGATGAATAAAAATTAGTTGCGAACGATATTGATATTTAAGAGTGTAAAAGGTTCATCGCGACGATACTATACGACGGTTTTTATGCGGCTCATTGGTCTTGTTGTTAGCGTATCTGCTTCCAATGCAAAAGATCCAGGGTTCGATTCCCGCCAAAGTCAGCTGTTTTGGACTTAAGTCCATCAGTTTTTGTCTTAGGAGTTGGTAAACGGTGACTTTGGAGCCGTTCCTAGCAACGAAGCACATAATAAATTCTGAGTTGTTCTCAATCGGCCTTGTTTATTCTGGCGTTGATCCGCGGGTGTTCGCATTGTCCATACCACTGATTGCTGTATTTCCTATTAAAAATATCGATATTTGGTTGGTTATCGCTCACTCATCGATTGTGTCTGGACCTACAAGGTTGGCTTGGTCGCCTTGATTTACTGCCCCCACTGAAAATCAGATATATAACTGAGTGGGTAAACTCGAATTACAATTTATTTATTTATTTATTTTATTTACTATATTTCGCAGATATTACAATATCTATGGATTCTACTGCTACTACTTTACATTTGCAGAAACGAACACCCCTGGTTCGAGCCCACTCACCGAGATGGTTAAGGGCAATTTGATTTTACAATGACGACGATGCATTGCATTACGATGGATTGCTGGATATTGAAATGGATTCTGGCGAGGAAGATATTTCCGCTGACGAAAGTAATTTCGAAAAGAATGTACCGTTATATCCAGAGTGAAGATTGAGTGTTAGTAAACACATCCTGGGTACACTTCTGTTTTGCGTTACCTATAATATAACAGGGAATGCAATTGGTTCTCTGTTGATGTTGCAATCACTACACGGTTTGCAAGCAAATTTGTGTAGAACCATGTGCTATCTTTTGGAAAAGATTATCTCTACTGGAAGTGAAAAAATTAAATGTCACTACTTTTTCTCATATTGTTTGAAATTGTTACCAGACAAAAACAACTGCCCAAAATGCAGTTCTGGGAATATAAGCTACTTCCTTGAAATGACTCATTTCCCAGATTCATTTGCTTTCCAACTTTGCAAAATGTTGCCAGCTGCACACTAATATAGACCCTGCAACAATATGTTGATTATTACAAATTCGTTTCATGATTTTTTTTACATGAATTTTTTTGGATATTGTTGAGACTGTATTATTATTGGAAGATAATGCAGTTGTCCAATAATATACTATAACTCCAATACTATTGTCCAGGCCAAAACAAAAAGCACATGAGCACCTTCTAGTATAATTTATTAGGGTGCTATTTATGATATTATTTATTTGTGTCGCTAGGTTCATCGTGACGATACAATATTTTTGCAGATGTCGCAGACTGGATCCAGCATGGCGGCCGGCTGTCAGTCACGCGTACCTCGCGCTCCGTTGTATATCTCCTTTTCGATAGTTTTAATCAATGTTATTTTCTTGTGTCTCGACAAGATGAATTGTGGTGTCATCTGGCGTCCGAATGATAAGTTTTGTGACGGTGTGCTAATTAGTTTGTTCTCTAAACGCAGTTTTAGTTTTTCCGCGAGTGTTGTCGCTGGCTTGCCTGCGCATGGGCTCGCTACCCCCAAACGCGGGGCTGCTCGTGGTCGCTCTCCAATGTGTGTACACACAATGTGAGGACACAAAAGCCAAAACTTGTTTGAAACAACACACTCAGCAGTGATCATCTCACACTGATCAAACATAAACCCCACGGCTGTACAGCACTTAAATGATAAGCAATACAGAAAAAGGGGGTAAAAAAAAACTTTCAGTCTGGACAGAACAAACATCCTCGTAACGGTAACACACACAAAAAAACACATTCAGTAGTAGCAGAAGCCAACTCCTTGTACTGTGGAGACCAAACAAGAACAGAACGAAGAGCGGAGACAAAACACGTCCGCCTCCGACAAGAACAACTGACCGACTGCGAGACTGCTGCTGTGCTATGCGTAATGTAGCCAGTGTAGATGGCAGTCAAAAGGTGCGGGGCGGCGAGGTCATATCGACGTTGCACGTCAAGTGCACTGAAATTATTCAAAATCGTAAAATGACACAAGCACATGATATAAAGATGTATAAAAATAAGTTGCGAATGATATTGATATTTAAGAGTGTAAAAGGTTCATAGCGACGATACTATACGACGATTTTTATGCGGCTCGTTGGTCTTGTTGTCACGCGTATCTGCTTCCAATGCAGAAGATCCAGGGTTCGATTCCCCCCAAGGTCAGAAGTTTTTTAGCTTCTGATTTGAGTCATCTGAGCCAATAGTGAATGATGACCATTATCCAATAGTTTACTATTGGAATCTTAATAGAAGTAGTAATTCTTAATAGTAAAAGTGAATAAATAGTAATCTCGAATAGTTATTCCAAATTTACTAGCTCAAGAGTAACAGCCAATAGAAATTCCAATAGTAGAATCAATAGTGATTTTCACATGGGATAGGCTACCCACTCAGTCATGTTGCTGATTTTTAGTGGGGGGACATTGAATTTAAAGCTGACCAAGCCAACCCTGTAGTCCAAAGCAATTGACTCGGCCACACTTAAGCCAAAGATTCGGTTGCGATATATGGATGACATCTATGTAATTTGGCCACATGGTAGGAAAACAGTACATGCATTTTTGGTCCATTTGAATAGTATCCATCCAAGCATTCAGTTCACTATAGAATTAGAGACGAATGGCCAACTAGCTTTTCTGGATATTCTAGTCATGAGGGGAAATATACCTGGCCACGCAGTTTATCGTAAACCCACTCAAACCAACTTGTACCTGCATGAGACATCCCATCACCACCCTCCACAGAAACAGTCTGTTATTAACATGCTGGTAACCCGCGCTAACAGACTGTCAGACGAATCAAGTTTAGGGAGGGAAAAGGTGGTGCTCAGAGAAGCATTATTGACACAATACGAATATTAATAAGAATATCTTAATAAACACTTCTTACTAAAAGCAACACATTGTAATATTACCATGAGTATCTCTTGATTCATAAATCTGAACTGATAAGTGCTACTATGCTATGGTACATATTATATACAGTCTCTTTACTAGTATATGGAAAGATAAATATAACTCAAAAGTACTCTGGATTAATGTTCTAAAGAGTTTTGTTTTAGACAAATGTATGCTTAGGGATATAAAGATAGTCGCTTTTCCAAGTTTTATAAACTCACAGTTTTTTTTATGAGAATTTGAGCCCTATATTTTTCTAAAAGACCCAATAATAAGAGTATACTATAAGAATAAAAATAGTGTGGGTCTCCTCAGATATTTCATAATCCAACCTTTATGTACACTTAGGTACATTTTATATGTAAAAATAAAATGCCGTAATATTCGCTTATGCCCGCCAACAAGCGCATTTGTTATTGATAATACAGACGCATTAGTTATTTAGCTCCACCACCACTATCACTAACCGTACACGTTAAATAGTTAAAGATTAAAATGTTTTAACATGATAACAAATCAACACACAAAAGTAAATTTTGTTTAAAATAAATTACGTTATATTGTTTTTGATTGATTGATTGGATATTGCTTTACGTCTCATATTTATGCAACTTGGCTAATCGAGACGAAGAAAGGGACGTAAGGGATGACGCGGGGGGACAAGGGGTGGACAGGCCTGTGCTAGTCAGAACCAGCCACAAGCATATGGGGAGAGCAGAGGTTCCCCCACGTCGTGGTCGTCTCCGTCCGTGTTGTCTTTGTCGTCGCCGTCGGGGAAGTAGTCAAAGTGAAGGGGTTCCCCGATTTTGTTGGTTCGTCTGGAGGAAAATGACCAAGCAGAATCAAATGAAGACGTGGAGGAAGACAATGCAGAGCGTTTGGAGGAAGCTGACCAAGCAGAATCAAATGAAGACGTGGAGGAAGACAATGCAGAGCGTCTGGAGGAAGCTGACCAAGCAGAATCAAATGAAGACGCATGGAGGAAGACAATGCAGAGCGTCTGGAGGAAGCTCTAGAAAAAGAATCCAAAAGGAACGGCGAGGGTAAGCAAGACGTCAACTTAGAGGATGGTGAACGCCCTCTTTACCCCAGGGCACCAATTTCTATTATTGAAAGCCTGCTGGCAATTCTTTTGTTTACTTCCACCCATTCGGTGACATGCGTAGCTCTAGCTGATCAGTTAATTTTAATTTGTTTACATTGCATAACTCCAAATTTTTGTAAAACTTCCCTTAATTTGTTTAAAAAGTATTTTACAGCCGATAACGTTCCCCTTAAATGCCATTTTTATTGAGGTTTGTGCTTCCTAAGACTTAAAAACAAAACTGACAAGTGTAATGGCTGCCAATCGAACAACGTTGGTTATTTCATCAAATTTCAACTGCTCTGTCAATTACAAAACATTTTCAGAAGAGATCACTTTTATGAAAATTTGCAAAACAGATTTCGCGGGCAAAAACAATCAGGTAAAAATATCGAAGAAATCTATGACGGAGAAGTAAATGCCAGCCACTTTGGAGACTGTGGTTTTTTTACGGAATCAAAACAATATATCATTTATGTGGTATACAGATGGAGTATGTCTTTTCAAATCCTCAAACTTTTCTATATGGCCGCTTTACTTCACTATAAACGAATTACCCTATAAAACAAGAACTCAACACGAGAATCTGATTTTGGCAGGCCTGTGGTTTGGCTCGTGTAAGCCAAATCCTAAAACGTTCCTTTATCCCTTGCACAAAACTCTTACAGATTTCCACACTTTCCAATTTAATGGCAATTATGGATGTGGGAGATGCAAGGACAAAGGAGAAACGCATGTGATAGGTGGCAATAGTCGCGTGCACGTGTATCATTACAATAAAAATATGGAGCTACGTACACATGACTAAACACTCAAATGGGGGAAAAATTCTACCAAAAAGGAATCTGAATTCGGCGTTCAGGGTCCGTCAGTACAATACAAGTAATAGCAGAACTTACACTTGCATTTCATCAACCCCTCAGGCTGTACGGACAAAACAGACTGAGCACACCACTGATATGACGAGCGCTTCCCTGACAAGCAGGGCAGAATGAAGAGCGAACATAACCTTCCAGTCTGGACAGAACAAACATTAAAGATATCTTTGCAAGTACATAACATCAAAAACTTGCTCAAACAACACATTCAGTAGCGACAGAAGTTTAACTGCGTGTACTGTGGAGGCCCAACAAGTACAGACTGAAGAGCGAACACAAAACACGTCCGCCTGCGACAAGAAACACAGACCGACTGCGAGGCGCCGCGACCCGCGAGGCTGCGCTGTGTTAGTGAAGGTGGTACTTAAAAGGTGCGGGGCGGCGAGGTCATATCGATGCTGTACGTCAAGTGCATTGAAACTCTTCAAAATCGTGTTGATGTCATCACTACATGAACTCTATAAGATGCAATTTATTGAAAGTGATTGATATTTCTATGTGTAGTGAGGTTTATCGTGACGATACTTAAGTGTCGCATATATTGAGTAATATATGGATTTTAAGGCTACGGTTTAAACAGCATACTTCACATCACACATAGTTCTTTCGATGAGAGATTAAGTTACACATAAAGTAATAGAGAGAACGTCCGGAAGGGCGAAAGTCACGTTGCGACGAGCTGATACTGACGGAGAAACCTACTGTGCTCCGATTTCGGGCATCTGGGATGAGTTAGGACTTATTGTGTATTGCTGAACAAAATAAAATCTTAATTTTTTCACTAAAATACTTCAAAATACACCACTTGATATGAAAAAAAAAAAAATACAAAAGTAACGTTTCTATTTTTAATATAATGGGCTTTCAACCGAAAAGGAGTTTTGCAAAAAGTAGAAAAAGCGGAGCGATAATAATTAACAATCGTGAAAGCCTTGATTCAACTATAAATAGGTACATGATTCTATAAATAAATAAATAAATTGTATTTAGAGTCTATCCACTCAGTTATATAACTGATTTTCAGTGGAGGACTTTAAATCAAAGCGACCAAGGCAACCCAGTATTCTTTTAATAACTTGGCTATGCTATGAGCCTAAAGAGGTAATGTTTTTTCCAGACGAAAGCACTTCCCACTTTAGTTTAAATGTTTAATCAAATAAAACTCTATAAAACGTAATGTTCAACTTTTTATGTGTCCGTTAGTTCAACTAGTATATATTCTACTTAGCTGTTTTAGGAAATATGAGCAAAATAAAAACATAGTAGGCTCAAGGCAGGCTGAAGAAAAAACAATATACATTCTAACTTTCTTATTTATTTCTTTTCTATTTATAGGTTGCATTCGAGTGAATACAGTCATTTAGGTTGATACCATGCAGCGGGCATCACCTGATGTAGACGTACACCACTTTAAGGTACATACTTCATGCCTATTTGACCTAAATAGTGTTGTATATATATGCTGATCTATGGGCCTAGCAGCACACTGACTTGTCTTGATTTTTTAAAGATGTCATTGTGATAGTTAGCTAGTGTTAGTAGCCTAGGTTGGCCACACTGAGTCAAGATGGCGGACATCTAGAGAGAACGTAGCGACTGTCAGCTACTCACATTTAATACCTGTATTAACGTATGTAGAATAAACCACTAATTGGACTTACTACTAAGGTGTTATTAATATGCATCCTGAAATATTACATGGTGTACAGAAGTGGTAGTTTGTGACAAAACCGCGCGTGAAGTGATCAAGTTGGGCAAATCCTAACTCGGCCCGAAGCCAATGCTAGGCCTATCGCGTCACCGCCGACTCGCCTAGACAAGAGCCCAATGCTCATGACCCCTATAGGGAGCAATGAAAACACGCGCCAATGCGCCCAGGAATTGAATTGATTGACGTAACGTCGTAAGAAAATCTGACTAGCAAATCTTGTTCAGGAAGCAAAAAATACGCGCCAATGCGCCCAGGAATTCTGCAATCAGAATTGATTGACGACCCGAAAATCTGACTGACTAGCAAATCTTGTTCAGTAAGTAGGTCTGAATAGGCCCAATAATAATTTAAATAGAGCCTAGGCCTAGGCCATAAATAAAATGGCTCAGGCTTATAGAAAGCTCCCCGAAATGGAGTTTAGTGGCAATGTAAGTGAGCATTGGCGGGTGTGGAAGCAGAAGTTTAGCATTTACCAGAGGGCTACCAAGGGCTACAAGGACGATGAAGAGGACCAGGTGGCGACTCTACTTCACTTCATTGGAGATGAAGGGCTGTCAATATTTAATACCTTTGACATACGAGAAGCAGAAAAAAAGAAGATTCAATGTGTTGTCGACAAATTTGACGAGTACTAACTATTTACTAACTTTTTTTTTTTTTACTTTTTTTACTAACTATTTTTGCGGAGGGAGGTGTGGGATCCTTATGCAGGAACGTCCACGTCGTATATCCTGGTTACTGGAAGGTATTTAATTGTTATAACATGCCACAAGTTTTAACATATTATTAAGTTTCTTGCAAATAGCTGCTTTTATATTAACGTTACGACCCTTATTACCAACGAGAAGATTATATTTTGTTTTTAAGTTATTACAAAGCTGATGAAAAACATTGTTAATTAACTCCTCAACACGTTCCAAATGGGGGGTTGTCTGTGACCACTTGAGAGTTACTAACGTTATAAACTGTGATAGTTATGCTCGAATAGTGTATAAATATTATTTGTGAAATTCCGAACGTTGATGTGAACATTTTTGTCGTTTTCAAATGTTTATTTACGTCTTTTTACGATTTTGCAAACCACCATGTTTGTTTGGTGAAAATCGCCAGCTTCGTCAGCCAGGAGGGTTGCATGGAGAAAAGATGGAAATGGAAATATACACTGTTTCAGCTATTTCTGCCATATCGGAACGGAGCTACAAATCCGCTTTTAGTACTCTGCCCTTGTCTCCTACACATATTAGGCTCAGGTCTTATGTCAACGGTATCATAATACCTTTGGATACTAAGCTTATATGGGCAGTGATACAGTACCAAAGCGTGACAACGGAACTTAATCTGTTCGTGAATCCAAATGGGGGGCCACCATTGTTGGGCCATTATTGGTACCGTGCCCTCAACTTACTTTTACCCTTTGCCAAACCGAAGTTATACCTACATTCATGCGAAATAGTTGTAGATCCGATGGGATAGTGTGAAGATATGTTTGATGGGGGCTGGGCACTTTCAATAAGTATAAGGTTGAGCTAAAACTCAAGGAAGGATCGACGAGTGTGTTCTGTGCCCCTAGGGCTTTGCTTTAAAAAGCACGGTAGTGCTGTTGCTGTGCTGTGTGTAACTGATGCTGTTAAGTTGGGGAACATTTACACTGTGGAGTTCAGCAATTGGGCCACGCCCATAGTTCCTGTTGCAAAGTATGACGGCATTGTACGTATATTATGTGGGGATTACAAGGTTACCCTAAACCCATGTTTAGAGAGTGAGAGCTATCCTTTACCAAGGGTACAAGATCTGTTTGCCAAGTTGGGTGGGGGTAAAAGATTCTCTAAAAATTGCCTTATCACAGGCTTTTAACAGTTGGAATTAAATGATTGCTCTCAAGAATTAGCAACCTATTTCAGGCTCCCTGGTTCTCCAATCAGTGAATGAGCTTTATACAACTTGATCGTAGTTGTAAACAAGAATTATTTACATGTTATTAGGTGGCGAGATAAACATTCATCATAATATTGGTCACCTGTTTTGAGGTGTATTTGTTTTCTGTCAAAACTTTATTTGCATTTCATTTGTCCCTACGAGGTATGTATATTACATTTTAATATAAATAATAAGGAGCTATATGTTAAAGATAATCAATAACACATTTTTTAATCTTGTGGTGCCTGAAGCCAGGAATCAAAAAGTATAATGTCCCAGTCACTTTTTAGGTTATGTGGGGTTATTTGCAACCCCATGCCCGAGTTTATAAGCCAAACCCACGAGGTAACAAGAAAAACAAACCCTATCGATTTCGAGCAGCTTGAAAAGGCTAAAGATGCTGTAGCAAATGGATCTAGTTTGAGAAAGGCTGCAAGTGATTTTGGGCTAGACCATACTGTACTTTACCGGCACATGAAACGAGTCCAAACGAAAAAAATTGGAGGACAACCCGTTCTTTGCATTGTGGGGCCATCCCTTTGATCAGCTGGACTTGAGATTTATGGTCAAGAGTTACCTTGATAAAACTGGCATCACTACAAAAAAAAGTTTAAGGATAACATGCCAGGGCGAGATTTTGCCCTAAGTGTTTTGAACCGCCACAAGGAAACGCTCTCTGTTAGAACCTGTCAGAACATTAAGCGATCCTGCTCTTTCCATGAGTGCGTAGCAAATGCTACCTATGAAGTGGAAAGATAAGAAGGACGTCCACTCCGATCCACTATTAAATGAAGACTAATTATTTAACGTTTGCCCATTTCACAATATTGTTTCATAACACAAATTAACGCTTTTAATGTTTGCAAGAAAAATGTTAATACAATTTTTGCAAGATTTCTTTGTATTCATTATAATTTCAGAATACATGAGGCAAGTGGAGAGGACCGGCTGCACCGACCTAATAAGGTTGAAGGCAGTGGTGGCAATAACAAGGGTTCGGTGTCAAACTGTGCTAGCAAACGACGCTACAATTGTAGCAACATCAAAAAGGCTTTTGAGCGGTCACTTTAACAATTACGGAGTTCCTGAAAAGAGGCATTTGTGCTCAACCTTATTCAGAACAATTTTAGAAATAATGCCTCAGAAAGTGATCGAGAAGGATGATCCGCCATTAGTTAACTTGGGACCCCCAGGACCACGACTTGGCCCACAAGACACAAGGCCTCAGCGGGAACAACTGGGGGCGGTTCCTCAAAACCAGCCTCTAGATAGACAGAGGGCTGGAGGAGCCCCGGCAGCGAGACGAGCACCGACAGCGCTTGGAGCCCCGGACTCGAGACGAACCTTGGCAGCGAGAGGTGCCCCTTTCGCGAGAGGAGCCCCGGTGGAACGCAACCAGGATCTACTATTGAACGCGATAGACCTCACAGCCTGGAACAATGCGCGACTGGAAAAAGCATTCGCAAAGACACATAGTTTTAATAGACATCCCGATATGGCGATACCACTTATCTACAGACAGCATGTCAGCCCACCTATCCCTGCAACCCTGCTCCAGTTAGACCAAGAGCTTGGGCGACCAAACAATGTCCGATTTGAGTTTGCCGAGGGAGCTCACAGGCCATCATTTTGACGCAGCGTGCTGCACGGGAATGACTTACAAGGCACAACGGCTGTGTTTGCCTCACCACGGATGCTGATTCGTTTGGAAGAAGCCAAGGAAATACATTTGGATGGCACCTTTAAGTTACATACATAATTGAATAATCATAGTGAATTTTGCCACATAGATATATATAGCTTAAGCGTAAAACACGAGACTCTCATTCACGAGGTTCCGGGATCAATAGCCACCTTCGGCAATCAGGTGTTGCCTAATCGCTTGAAGGTGGATGTAATGGTAGCTCGGAGGTGGAGCCGCTAGCCTCTTGTTTCACTGGCGGTGTCTTGCCAGACTTGAACCAGAGTGTTGCTCCGGGAAGAGGGTTGTACACAGTCACCTTCCGATGTGTGGCCCCCGCAGATTGGCTCTGCTTTGTGCAACGACAGGCAACGTAGTCCTATACTAGCGATAATAACACTGATTAGAACAATCTCCATATCTTTCTCTTTTTCTCCCACTCTAAGAGCATTAAAAATTTAATTTAAAAAATCTCACTAACAATGATATTCATACAGACAATCAAAATTTTAAAATAATAATGATGTTTTTATGTTAAATGCTACTCTATTAATAAGAAAGGAAGTAAGATAAAATTGAATTGATTTTTTTAAAGTTAAAACGAATACTTAGTAAGAAGTAGGGGCTTAAATTGATTGGATATTGGATATTGCCTAAACTTCTCATATTTATGCAACTTGGCTAATCGAGGCGAAGGCAGGGACGTTAGGGTTGACGCGGGGGGACAAGGGGTGGACAGCCCTGTGCTGGTCAGAACCAGCCACAAGTGTATGGGGAGGGCAGGGGTTCCCCCACGTCGTGGTAGTCTCCGTCTGTGTCATCATCCGTCGGTGTTGTCGTTGTCGTCGCCGTCGGGGAGGTAGTCAACGGGAAGGGGTTCCCCGACGACGACCCAGAGCTCGCCATTAGTTTCAGGGAGAAAAACTCCCCTAATCACGGGCCAAACCACGAGAAGGTTGCGAGTTGGAATTTGAGAACCCAGGGGCTTAAATGTCATCCCCCACCCCATATTATATAGTTGATTTTTTTGGGACTTTAGTTGCTTGTCATCCACACCCATAATAACGAGCATTATATGTATGTTCTTAAAGTGGTTTATGCTTAAAATCTTGTTATAATAATTATTATTGTTACTAAAATAGACAGGCCCAGACAGCAAATAGTGACAAAGGCCTAGAGGAAAACTACTCACCCAACTCGAGCAACCTAGATTTTATAGGATTTTCACTGCACTGTACTCGGACATACCCATACATGAGAAAAGCACTTTTTGCAACGAGTGTGATGCCAGTTTCAGTGTTTAAAGTCGAACACACACACACACAATCGCATCCACACGGGGGACAAGTTGGCTGTTGTGTCAGTTATCTGAAACTGAAGATACGGAGACGGCTGAAAATTAATGTTAGCGGCAGATGAATGGAAAATGGCAGTAAGCATCTGCCAGATTCTACAACCCTTTGCAGACGCAACGCAAGAATTGAGTGGTGAAACATACCCTACATTCTCAATGGTTATCCATGTACTGACTTAAAGTTCACCATCGGCAATTAAAGCACAAAATTCAATAATTTTAACCGGTTAATTATGACATTACAATTTGGTGAAATCATTGTCTGTGACGTTGATGGCAGTCAAATGATAGATAGCTTTACGGCTTTTAATAGTGGTCATGAATAAATAATTAACAATAAAAAAAATACTAACTATGAATGAAGATAGGCCTACACCATACTACTAGCATCCAATGGAAAATCTATAGAACATTGAGGATTTCTTTTTTCCACATCCTATCTACAGAGGAAAGGAAAGGAAAGGAAAGGAGTTTACACCCAATTTACCTCCGTCGCTCACCCCGCAATGTAGCTTCCCCGCAACCGGTGAAACGGAACAGACAGAGCACAACTGAGATAACGAATGCTTTTCTGTATAGCAAGACAGAGTATGCAGTGAACAAAACATTTCAGTCAACATGGGTACAATCGAAATATTTCTCATCCATGAATATCGTATTTTCCCGATTTTTTCTAATTTTTAATGCGATATTTTTGTGATATTTGGGCCGGTTTTGACCAAACGGGTGGGGCTACAACGTTCATGTTTTACATGTGCATTAATACTGAATTTAACTTCTGTTTCAACCCTCCATTTTTGTGTAACTGAGAAATTTTCTTCAGCAACCGTGAAAGGGTTAAGAGTGGAAATATTCAAGTTACTGTGAAATAATTTAAAAAATGGTTTTATTTAACAATATGAGATCATTTGCTCATAATTAATACCATTTAGCATTGTTATATATTTTTTCTCTTCCATGTTATTTTGGTTTAACACGAGGCAGACATGCTCATTTTACACGCTTTCGATTTCTCAGCCAATTTTTGTCGCATCTATTTGCGATTTTCTATAATTGTGTAAAAATTAATAATAATTATAAAGGCTTTTTTCCATTAATTGATATAGAAAATAAACAATAAATTAATTCAAATTTCTAGAATTTAGAATTTGTCAAAATGGTCAAAAACACCCAAATAACTACGCATTTTCAGATAGATCTAGGAATATGATCAATATAGAACATATGATATGATAGGGGTATACAGATATCCTTCATTATCAAGTACAGTCCACGAAACATGGTGAGAGCTGGCGGAAAATACTCGATTTTAAATCCTCTTGTATTGCTACGTGTTTCACAAGTTGTTCACTTGTCAGGTAGCTACAGGAATACCCGAAGTGTATGAAGAAACATTTTACTTTTACCCTATTCTAGGAGATGGAGTTATTATCTTTATGGTCATCCTGAATAATATAAGGGCAGCATGTCAATCATTCCTAGCATGGGTTTTTTAAAGTTATTTTAAGTTATTTACAGCAACAAAGATAAACATACATTTAAAAAATAAATAATAATCAACAAAAATAATTAATATTCTTCCAACGAAAATTACAAATACTACATTTAATAATTTGATGACTTATTTATTATAAACCAGACAAACATGTTCTTTGATTGTGTAAATTGAAAGTAGCGACGATTGGTTGAAATCAATTTTCAAAAAAAAATTATTGAATAAGTTTGTTCGTATCTGTGATGATTCATTGTGATGCAACTTGAAACGTGGTGTGAGGCGCAATAACCAAATAACAAATCCCCTGGACTGAATGCATGAAGTCGTGGCGCGAACAAGAAACAATTAGTTCAGGTTTTTGGCGCCACTTGGGTTGAAATATTTCAAACTTCGATCACTAGTTGCACTCACAGCCAATATTGTAGTACATCGTTCAAGATCAACAAGTATTTTATCGAGATGCATTCCTCCCCACTCCACGCCAACTTGGTATTGCTTTACTTCATTCCGTAGTGCTACGATAATATTATCTTATCAGTTCTCTCACATCAATATTACGTCGTCTTCCAAACTAATGTCCAACATTATTCATCTCGTCGCATAATAAATATCGGAGCATTGAATAGTTAAACTGATAATATTTCATAAATGAATGAACGACAATCACAACAAAAGCTGAAATGAAACTTCACAGAACCACGATTTCGAAGAAACAAACCCCACAAAACCTTCACAAAGACAACACTCAAGCTGGCTGGGTAGCGTCTGTTTATTCCACGTAGCGCGCTCTTGTCGGGCCGGCCAGGTAGGTGTTGTATGAATCTTGTAACAAAGTGCGATTTTCTACATCCCGTGGGACCGCAAAATAATGCCGTAAATGGATGTTTCCACTGTAGGTCCATGTCATCTTCAACCTTCTTTCCATCAACTCCCCCACATATATTATTTTGTGTTCAAATTCCGTTTTCATTGCCCCCTCATCTTCATTTTTTCCCACCAACCATCTATTCATGTTTGCCTCCAGTGAGATTCTTTTCCTTTTTTCTGATTTTATTTACCTCCTCCTTCGTGATGGGTGTTTCAATTTTTCCCCCTGTTCTTTCTTTATCTGTTTTTTTTTTCTGTTTCCTCCCCCACACTAAGACATTCTTTGGCATATCTAACAATGTTCCATTACATAGGCCTACGCTTACTCTATTCTCTAGCTCGAGAAAGTGATCTTCTAGTTTCTTGACAAAGTTTAACCCTTTTTGTATTGCAATGGTGTTTTTACAGTTCTTTTTCGTATTTTTGATTGATTGATTGGATTGATTGGATATTGCTTTACGTCTCATATTTATGCAACTTGGCTAATCGAGACGAAGGGAGGGACGTAAGGGATGACGCGGGGGGACAAGGGGTGGACAGGCCTGTGGTGGTCAGAACCAGCCACAAGCATATGTATTTTTGTTTTTCCCCGATTTTGTACTATTTCTTCTTTGGAGAGTCATATATACATGCATCATTTTGTCTGTACTCTGTAGGGTCTAGCCAAACACAACCCTATGTTTGACACTTGAAAGTTGGCGGTATTGAGGATTACCTAACATTCTATTCAGTAGGTTTATTTACCTTAATCTAGTAGGCCTATAAGGACTTTTGAGTCAAGATATATACAGTGTCTAAATCCTACAGACCTGGTTGATTGATTGGATATTGCTTAACGTCTCATATTTATGCAACTTGGCTAATCGAGACGAAGGGAGGGACGTAAGGGATGACGCGGGGGGACAAGCCTGTGCTGGTCAGAACCAGCCACAAGCGTATGGGGAGGGCAGGGGTTCCCCCACGTCGTGGTCGTCTCCGTCTGTGTCATCATCCGTCCGTGTTGTCATTGTCGTCGCCGTCGGGGAAGTAGTCAAAGGGAAGGGGTTCCCTGACGACGACCCAGAGCTCGCCATTAGTTTCAGGGAGTGAAACTCCCCTATTCACGGGCCCAACCGCGAGAAGGTGTCGAGTTGGAATTTGAAGGCCCGGGTTTATGCATTTGCATGTTTTGGTATATGTTACAGCTGCATAATGATAAAGAGAATTCGATACGATGTCGATATAAAGAACTAAAAACATTTTCAATATGGGAATATATATCGAGATCCAAAATTTAAAAAAATATAAAATCATACTTTTATTATATTCGCGGCCTACGCATTGCCATATCTGCTACTTAAAAATAAACTGCGCTCTCCAGTTGCAGCCATAAACGGAAATGATAATTTTATTTCGTTAAAACGACTTTTCGTTGTAATTACTATATTTAACACTACAAACATAGGAATTCTGGCATGACCACAGCAAATTTTTGGTGTAATGATATTTTCGTAGTAATGTCATTGATGTTGACTGTGTATAGACCCTAATAAGTTGTCATAGGTCTATGTAAATGTAAATACTGAAGTTTGACTATGGGCCTACTTTGCTACTATACTGATTACCGGTACTTTATTTTTATTTCATTAGCTTAATTGCATAACGAACCCAATTATAGCCAAGCAACGTTAATTAGTAGGCCTACCGGTACTAACATCTACTATGTATTTTATTTGCCAACAGTCTACATACCTAGTTCAGCACAATTACTATTTTACATAGGCCTCTAGAACTTTTATTGCATAAATATTAATAAATAAAATTGATATCAATGTCTAGCCTTAAGTGTAATAAAGTGTAGAGGTTATCTGTGACTCCAGCTAAAATACCACCCAAATGTAGCCATTTAATTTCCATGCCATACAGGAATGCGATGACAACGGAGAATCTTCACTTCTCGAGCTGGCTCCGGGAATCGAATTTGACCGCAAACAATGGTGTGAGACGAAGAAACGCTGTAAACCTGGAGAGTATGGCGACTCACTGTTCACAATAAAACTAGCCACTGTATTGTGGGGGCTAAATGTCCTCCCAACAAAGGAGTGTGACAGGGCAACGTCGTCTGGCAGTTAAGGGATCGATTTCGAAATCGCTGACGCCTTCAAAAATGAATGTAATGTGTTGCGAGGTAAGTAATTAACGTCATCACCATCATCAGAAACTCCACATTTAGCATCGTAGAATATAATAGTGAAACTGTCAAAGAAAGTTTAAAACGACACACATCACATTTTTGACAATGTAGGCTACATTTAAATGAGTTGTTTGAACCCAAATGTGAGGCGGATTAAATATTAATTGTGATCCATCAATATAAAGTCCAATATATATTGATAATTAATAAGCTAGTAAATTGATGTAAATGCTCAAAATCAATTCGATATTTATAGATATGTAGACCTACGTGAAAGTAGTGTGTTGTGCAGCCTATAGATGCCACAAAGTGTGTTTTCAAGTGAAACTAGGTTTTTTTGCCGCCGGCGTATTATGAATAATTACGTGCATTTCAGCGTTATGTAAAAAGTTTGAGGCAAGAACACAATTACATGCTTTTGCAAATAGGCAACGCCGACCAAACGCCCGTCTACTTTGAAATGCCATCGGAGACGACAATCGCGCCGACAGGGTCTAAAAGTGTCACTGTTGTAACAGGTGGCTCTGAAATACAACGGGTGACTGTAATTTTAGCCTTCACAGCTGATGGTTTTAAACTTCCGGCCTACGTAATTTTGAAACGCTAGACGATTCCTAAAGAAAAATTCCCTTCGAAAATGATTGTCAGGGCACAGGCGAAGGGATGGATGGACGAACAGTTGGTTCTAGACTGGGTGAAGGTTGTGTGGGAGCGGAGACCTGGTGCACTACTAAACCAACGTTCAATGCTCGTTTTGGACAGGTTTAGTGGCCATAAGACCGATGAAGTAAAACGGCGCATCAGCAGTCGAAACTCGGACCTAGTGATAATACCGGGAGGAATGACGACCATGGTGCAGCCACGACGTCTGCATAAATAAACCGTTCAAGGGACATCTTAAACAGTTGTATGCAGAATGGATGTCGGAAGTCGAGCCCCATTATGACGCTCACCGGTGGAGTTGCTTTGTCAGAGGATCCAAACGGCATGGGACCGCATTCCAGGCGAGCTGGTGCGGAAGAATTTTCGAAGAATACCTTATCGTTCTTAAATTAACGATATAGCCAAAAGAAAACATCAAACATTAGTAATAATATAGTTTTCTCGTGATTCGCAGAGCCCTTAAAATATAAACGAATCTCAAACTGACAAAATACATCTACAGCCAGCATCATTGCCAGCATAGAGCGACATAATTGCGCAGCCACCAGGACTAAGGTCAGAACTAACCAGTAAACAAATATAAATCAGAGCTAACAACTTTAAACTACAGGTGATAACCAAACAATAAACTATAATTAAACTAAGACAATTCTTTGTGACGTGTTTGGCGAATGCAGTGGGAAATATCACTACGACTGTTCGGGGATGAGAGAAACAACCTACCACAAAAAATCAACAAAATATAAACAACTTTGGCAATGTATCAATTGTCGCACTCTCGGCCCGGTAGTGACCACTGTAGCGACAGACCCAGTAGTGACCGTGTTAGGGTCGTCACAGATATCAGATGTAAATGTACTGGCTATTTTAAGGGAAATAAAGGACAAGGTAAGCTCCAACGAGGAGCTTCTAAAAAACTAAACTTCAAAAGTAGAGGAGCTTTCTCGAGAGAACAGAAAGAAAGACGAGATAATTAATAACATAACATTACGTTTAAATAATATGGAGCACACTAGACTAGAAAACAATACTACCCAAGGGTTGTTCGGGTCCGAAAATAGCCCAATAATTAACAAAGACCACGCTAAAACTAGTGATTTGAGCATGGAAAACCCAACGTCTCGTGGGGTAATCGGGGAGGGGTCACGTGCGTCAGTTGAGAAGATGGTAGAAAAAAGTTTGAGGGAAGAGAAGTACAGGCAAATTCTATACAAACAATTCAAAAATAACGATCCTGTGCAATCAGAGGATAATGTCGAAGACAATATAAAACAGGTGAAGTGTTAGTGGTAGGTGACTCAATGATAAGAAGTGCAAGCAGTTTTCCCTCAAATAGAGGTTGTGAGGTGGGTGTATACTCTGGTATTCGCGTATCGGGGCTGAGCCGGTTTATCACAGAAAGAGTGAATGAAGTGGAACCGAAAGTAATTGCTGTACATGTTAGTTAGTTATTAGGGTTTAAGGGCACACAACACTAAGGTTATTAGTGCCCGTGTTCTCTTTTAGAGTGATGTGCTATTTTTAAATTCTATTATACAGCTTTGTTGATTTCAGATATTTAAAAACATTGGTTAGTTGGTAACAAATAGTAAAAATAAAGATAAAAGCTAATTTGTTGTTTTAATTAAAAACCTACATACTAAGGTGTGTGATTATGTAGAAAATCACTTCACTTTAAAATTTCCAAAGCGAACACTAAACTTGTACAACAGCATAATTATAGATTTTGTATTTTTTTGAATTACATAATCTTTTAACTACAATATATTTTATTATTAAACGAGGGAGCGGAGCGACTGAGTGTCTTCATTCAACTCGAACGGGTCTTATTCTGTGATTCTGTCTGTCTGTCTGTACGTCGAAAATCAGCCGAACCGCTGAACAGATTGGCCTGAAATTTTAAACAGACATCCGGTACGAGTTTATTGAGAACTGCTAACAAAATCAGCTAGATCCATTGCGATTTAATCCCATAATAATTAAAAATGTGATTTTTTATTATATCGAAAGCATTTGTTTAGTAGCTGCTAGCGGGACGTCAGTTACGTGGCTTGCATGGCCTATTGGTAAGCATTTAGCCTACCGCACGGAGGTTAGGGTTCCGGTGATACCGATTTGTAGAATAGTAGTTCACGC
>JAMZAV010009516.1:0-21713 GCA_024449915.1 Sweltsa coloradensis | reverse complement strand
TGACTGCTGTGTGCGCATTTGGGTCTCTATTTTCCCAAATACGCTTTACCAAGTCAAAAATATAGTGAATGGCTTTGAACCTGGCTCTATAAGAAATCAAAACTATTTTTTCTGATCGGGCACACAGCAAATATCGCCTCTTCAAAATAATTTCAAACTTCAATTCGCCCAAGCACACCATTCGACGTAGTTAGTTGCGTTTTTGTTACATTAATTTTCAACTGGTTTTCTAGAGGCAGACTGGGAGAATTTTTTTTTAAAGTGTCTTTCCTGCGAATTTTTTCGTTTGGAGGTATTTTGTACCGATTTTATTTGTGAAAATTAATGTCACAAAAACACAAACTAGCTACGTTGAATGGTGTGCTTGGACGAATTGAATTTTGAAATTATGTTGAAGAGTCGATATTTGCCGTGTGCCCGTTCAGAAAGTTTTTTTTTTAAATAGTTAAATTTTCTAATAGAGACAGGTTTCAGAGCCATTCACTATTTTTGACTTAGTGACATATTTCGGAAAATAGAAAAACGCGTTCGAATAGTCTTCACCGAGAGGAATATTAGTAATTTTTAACTGACTAAACGGTTTTCCCAAGGTTTTTCCTCAGTCGTTATTGCGAACGCAATGGATTGAGTCCTAATGGCGACATACATTCACAATTCCTATTCCAATAAACCTAGTTATAGACACCTGAAGAGATGCATGCATTGCAACCAGGGCAGGTACCCCGCGAAAAATTTATTGTTGAATATTAACTTCTTAGCGATCCGTATTTTTAGCAAAACTTACAATATTATTGGAGTATGCATCAACCCAAAAAATGTTTAACTTTTATGAATCTCTGAATAAGTAATCCAACTAGGACTATACGTAACAACCGCTTTGTATTCTCAATGTTTTTGGATGCAGATTGCGATTAACTTTGTGTTCTAAAAATTTATTAGAACCGACGTTGCACTTGGACCTTGGGGACCTCTTAGAAGTCACGCACCCCATGGGGGACACAGACATCATGGGGGGCATGGACCCCCAATGGAACACGGACACCATGGGGGGCGCGGGCATCATGGGAGACGGCACAAACGTCACGGAGGCCCCGGAGGTCATGGAGGTCATAGAGATCACGGACACGGCGGGCCCCGTTGGGGTCACGGACACACCGGGCGCGTAAGTTATACATATTATCATGTGATCTTTTTATTGTGTACCTATAATAGAAGGTACGTTTATAAAGTGACGTCTACTGTGGCTCATACGATTGGGGCGCAAGTCCGAATCTGAGAGGTCGCGGGTTCGAATCCTGCATTAGCCATGGGGTTTTGTTACTGTCCTTCCCCTTTGTTGCGCCTCGCGAACATAAGCACAGTCATCCAGATTTCAGTAACCTAAGTTCAACAAACAAGGCATTCTCTAAATGTTTGAAACACGTCTTTTAACTGTGTAAAACCATGTTCATCTTCCAGCCTGAACTCCTCGAAACCCATACGATTTTGGTCAACAACCTCTGAGTCAGGAGAGGGGTAGGAGATCTAGCTACGCCTCACGTTCTATAGTTCTGGTGGTTAAGCCCTTTGGTTCAACCCTGACTCACGAATCAATACGAATCAATAAAATGATGACAAAAGTGAATAAAATGATCAATAAAATTAATATTAAAATGTCAAGCTAGATTAGTCAAATGAGAATGCGCATGCCATATTTACAGACAAAATATAAACTATTTTCTGTGAGGTAAGACATAAATTTAGTTATCTTATTGCTATTCAAATATTATCTTCATATCCATTGTATGGATCACGTCAATGGAGATGGTCAAAGGTTGATTAAGCAGTAAATATAAATATACAAATCATTGGACTATCCACCGTTAAAAAAATTATCACACATATTTTATTTTACTTCAACGGTTTGTATGTTAAAATAGTATACCTGTTATATAGTTTCAGTTTTTGTTATAAGCAGTAAAGCGTTCTGCTGCCCATGCACTCTCAGCTCGGGGTAGTGAGGGTGGGGGTGGGGGTGGTAAATTGAAGGTCAAATATTATCTGAGGGCAAAAGACTTTAGAACAAAACATGATGAATAATCGTCGACCCATTGATTTTAAAATAATCATTCCTAGACGAGATTATTTGACAAAGGAGAAGCATATGAATAGCATGTGAATCCCTTTATAAACCTAGTTATCTTTGAAAACACTGGCTATTTAATAAAATCAATTGCATTATGGGCATTGCAAACAGTTCATTCTTTAGAATACCCCACAAAGTAACCTAAATTATTGTAAATGGGAAACAAAAATCCTTTTAAAAAAAATGAAAAACAAAATAGTTTAAATAAACTCAGCATACAATTATTATTCTAAGGAAAAAATAGAATTGTTTACTGTATTGAAAGATATCTTTTGATAGATAGTGTTTAGTGTTACTCAGTAATTAACCAAGACTAATAAATAATGATTTACATCAACGTCTTCGTATTGTATTGATATTTCACCCACAAAGCTGTTTGTTTAAAAAAAATGTTTAAAAGAACAGTAATGACTTAATTGAAACTATTAAAGATCATTATTCCGCATTACTTTGTAAGCCCACCTTAAACAATCTTTAGAAAATATTATGATATCAGAAATATTTTAATAATATCATTTAGTTTCACAGTAGCCTATATTTCGGATATTATTATTTTAGTAACATTAATTATATTATCAACCCGCTTTGTCGATAGTTAAAGCAGGGACAGGATTTGTAGTCTGGTTCGAGGCAGGAAAATATTTTACTTTTATGTGCACTGCTATGATTGTGGTATTGGTGAATTATTAAAATTGGCGATACACAAAAGGCCAGGTACTGTTGAAAATTTCAAAGCTTATGTATGACACACTTGAATACTTAAATGGAAAAAAGTTGTCTATGCAAGTCACAAAAACGTAAAAACCACCATCACTCGAGAATTTTTATAACAAAGTGATATTTAATTTTTAAATTTGGCGTCCGAGGACACATCATATTAAATATTTCTTAAATGCCTGACAATCCTAGTTTGTAATATCGTCAAGCACAGTAAAGCAGCTAAAGTGAGCCAGAAGGCGATAAGTAAATTGGATCAATATGAAAAGTAAAATGTTAAAGTATGGTGGGAAGAAATATACAATCACAAAATTGGTCTCACAACCATCACAGAATACGTCACTAAGTGGTGAATAGAACAAGGTTGTATTATGATGTTTTAATGATAGCTCTGCCTACCAAACAAAGTTTTGATTTAGATAAATCACATCACTCATTTTGAAATTTTCAATAATTTGTATTTTAAAACAAAAAATTCAAAATTAAGTCAAATTCAATTCTTTTTGTAGATTTTTGTATGCATATGAAACGCTCTTCAGCTGAAATTGTGTTTTATTAAAATATAAACAAACTCAAAAACAAGTACTATATAAAAATTACATCATACGAAGTCCCAATCATATATAAACCTTGTGTCATTAACCGACAATTTTGAATCGTTGACTCTGATTCGGGAGGGTCCGGGTTCGAACCCCGTCGTGACCGGCAATCCTGAAGGAAGTTTTTTTCAAAGGTTTTAATTACACCGCCCTCGGACTTATCTTCACAATTGTCCAATGAGCAACATACACATGGAGGGGGACAAACAATTTGGAAAGTATTTTTAGGATTTAGGATTTTTGTAAAATCATCAAAATTAATAAATTTCGGAATTTATTTGTGCGTAATATTGAACAATGTTAGTAATCTTTTACAAAAGAAGAGTGACAATATCCTCTTATCGATCGGATGACAACTGGAAGCAGCAATAGTTCCCAAAAAATTTCAAATAGGTATAGTTGACTCTTAAGCGGCCACTGTAGTTTGACATATCATTATTAGAGTAACGTGCATCTAATTCTAATGTATTCTTCTTCATCGTTTCAGTTTAACAGCGCATGGAAGGACATTGACATCTGTTGCCCCGGCTATGTCGAAGAGTTCGAAATGTGTAAGCCCACGTGCGCAGATAACTGTGTATACGGCATCTGCACTGCCCCAAACACCTGCACCTGCTTATCAGGGTATCATAAGAAGACAGATAGTGTGTGTGAGCCCACTTGCAACAAAGAATGTGTTTTCGGCACCTGCACTGCCCCAAATACCTGCACCTGCCTATCAGGGTATCATAAGAAGACAGATAGTGTGTGTGAGCCCACTTGCAACAATGAATGTGTTTACGGCACCTGCACTGCACCAAACACCTGCACCTGCAAACAAGGGTATCATAAGAAGACAGATAGTGTGTGTGACCCTACTTGCAACAATGAATGTGTTCACGGCACCTGCACTGCACCAAACACCTGCACCTGCCTATCAGGGTATCATAAGAAGACAGATGGTGTGTGTGACCCAACTTGCAACAATGAATGTGTTCACGGCACCTGCACTGCCCCAAACACCTGCACCTGCCTATCAGGGTATCATAAGAAGACAGATAGTGTGTGTGAGCCCACTTGCAACAATGAATGTGTTAACGGAACCTGCACAGGCGTGAATACTTGCTCTTGCCTTTCAGGGTATCAGAAGAAGACAGAGAGTGTATGTGTACCTACGTGTTTACCACCGTGCATCAATGGAGCATGTACAGGTCCAAACTCTTGCAGTTGCACGAAGGGTTATACCAGAGATTCTTCCACCAAACTCGATGCTAAATGGAACGTCTGCAAACCAATATGCGTCAACACTTGTGTTAATGGTATTTGTGTTGAACCAGAAACGTGTTCATGTCTTTCTGGCTTTAACATGAATGCAACTCACGACCATATTTGTGACCCTATTTGTGGGAAACCCTGCACTAACGGATTCTGCAGTGCACCAAACTTATGTTCTTGTATCGAAGGTTATGAAAAGCGTGGGCACTCTGACTTTGTTTGCGAACCAAAATGTTACAATGGATGTATTAATGGTATTTGCGAAAGTCCGAATGATTGTGTATGTAATGAAGGATATATAGTCGACAACATCACAGGGAATTGTAAGGCAGAATTCGACATAAGGGACGTACGTGACACATAAAAATATTTAAATTGTTTTTCCAGTACCGGTAACTATGAGAACCAATGTTACAAACAAATATCCGTATTCCTATGTTTAATATACTAGGAAAACGCTAAAGTCCCGCCGCGTTGATGGATGAGCTTTTTTTAAGTTTTTAGTTTGCGTGAGATATCTTTACTTTTGCAAGTGCTTTGATTTGCTGCCTACGCATTGTAGGTGGTTGTTGTCAAGTTTCTATTTTTTCTTGTCAATTTGTTATTATTTACCGTAAAAAAACTTATATTGAAGGCTTTATTTCTATGGATTCTGGCTAAATTTTTCGACTTTTTCTTTCAAAAGGTACTTCATCACCATAACCTAATGTCCATGTGAAATACGAACGTAGTAGCCCCACCCATTTGGTCGGAATTGGCCCAAATGGCACGAAAATATCACACAAAAAATCAAAAAACTTATATTAAAAGCTTATTTCTATAAATTCCGGCTAACTTTTTCAACTTTTTCTTTCAAAAGGTCCTACATCACCATAACCTTAATGTCCATGTATAATATGAACGTTGTAGCCCACCCGTTTGGTCAGAATCGGCCCAAATGTCACGAAAATATCGCACTAAAAATCGAAAAAAATCGTAAAAGTACGATATTCATGAGAAATATTTCTTCGATTGTACCCAAAAACAATACACCTCTAAGTTCAGAGATTTAGAAGGTCCCCTCAAATTTTCATAAAGATCGGATATGCCGTTTGCCTGGTAGAGAGTTAACAAACAGACAGAAAAACAAACAAACAAAAAAACAAAAAAAAAACACCCGAGCTAAATTTTTTGGGGGTCAGTGAAATTGAAGTCTTCGCTTCGCTCATCCAATAATTCTATTAAACTGGTTGTAGGTTTGGCCGAACATTGTCTTTAAATTACCAAGTAGATTTTAATGCATTAACATTGTTACAAATATTACATACAAATCTCTTACAGTTCCTTTTTGTTGCATCCATGGACAACTTGCTTACAAAGGCTTTATAAAGACACAAAATGTATACACAAATTGTACAAGTATGTGTTTCATGTTATGATAATTGGATGAGCGAAGCGAAGACTTCAATTTCACTGACCCCCAAAAAAATTTAGCTCGGGTGTTTTTTTTTTTTTTTTATTTTTGTCTGTTTGTTCGCTCTCTACCGGGCAAACGGCATATGCGATCTTGATGAAAATTTGACAGGACCTTCGAAATCTCTGAACTTAGACTTGCCACGTTTTTGGGTACAATCGAAGAAATATTTCTTATGAATATCACACTTTTCCGATTTTTTCCGATTTTTTGAGCGATATTTTCGTGCCATTTGGGCCAATTCTGACCAAACGGGTGGGGCTACAACGTTCATATTATACATGGACATTAGAGTTATGGTGATGT
Organism: Sweltsa coloradensis; assembly: GCA_024449915.1. Lineage (NCBI taxonomy): Eukaryota > Metazoa > Arthropoda > Insecta > Plecoptera > Chloroperlidae > Sweltsa > Sweltsa coloradensis. The sequence continues at coordinate 15,259 of JAMZAV010009516.1, read as the reverse complement.
AGTACATTTTTGAAGAAAAAGTTGAAAAAGTTAGCCAGAATCTATAGAAATAAAGCTTTTAATATAAGTTTTTTACGGTAAATAATACCAATTGACAAGAAACAATAGAAACTTGACAACAATCACCTACAATGCGTAGGCAGCAAAACAAATTACTTGCAAAAGTAGAGATATCCCACGCAAACTAAAAACTTTAAAAAGCTCATCCATCAACGCGGCGGGACTTTAGCGTTTTCCTAGTCTACAATCGCAACAGGGATCGCTCAATTTAAGACTCTCTTGAATCGGAAGTAAGATTATTCAATTTTCAAAGCCTTTTATTTTTTATTTCATTTATTTAACGTCTATCCTATTCAGTTAGAAAACTTATTTACAAAGGAGGACAAATAAAAAATTAATTAAACAAGGGTGCGGAGCGACTGAGTGTCTCCATCTCAAACGGCCCTCATTCTGTGATTCTGTGTGTCTATCTGTCTGTCTGTCTGTTTGTACGTCGAAAATGAGCCGAACCGCTGAACAGCTTGCGCTGGAATTTTAAACAAACATCCGGTACGAGTTTCCTAAGAACTATTAACAAAATCAGTTAGATCCATTGCGATTTAAGCCTATACAATAAATAAAATGTGATTTTTTTAAAATATCGGTAGCATTTGTTTAGTAGCAGCTAGCGGGACGAGATCTACCTGGCTGGCATGGCTTAGTGGTAAGCATTTAGCCGCACGGAGGGTTGGGGTTCGATGCCCGTTAGTTAGAAGTTTATTTTTTATTTTTACAACCACATATTATTTTTGATGGGTGTTTAATGGAAAATAACTAGGAAAACGCTTCCCGCCGCGTTGATGGATGAGCTTTTTTTAAGTTTTAAGTTTGCGTGGGATATCTTTACTTTTGCAAGTGTTTTGCTTTGCTGCCTATGCATTGTAGGTGATTGTTGTCAAGTTTCTATTGTTACTTGTCAAATGTTATTATTTACCGTAAAAAACTTATATTAAAAGCTTTATTTCTACGTATTCTGGCTAATTTTTTCAACTTTTTCTTTCAAAAGGTACTACATCACCATAACCTTAATGTCCATGTATAATATGAACGTTGTAGCCCCACCCGTTTGGTCAGAATCGGCCCAAATGACACGAAAATATCGCTCTTAAAAATCGAAAAAAAATCGTTAAAGTACGATATTCATGAGAAATATTTCTTCTATTGTACCCAAAAACAATACACCCTTAAGTTTAGAGATTTCGAAGATCCCCTCCAATTTTCATCAAGATCGCTTATGGCGTTTGCCCGGAATCCTGCTAACAAACAGACAAAAATACAAACAAAAAAGATTAAAAAAAACAAAAAAACATTGGAGGTAAATTTTTTGGGGGGTCGGTGAAATTGAAGTCTTCGCTTCGCTCATCCAAAAATTAGGTGATTTTGTTTTATCTTGGAAATTTGTTAATGTTTCACGCTTATACGTTTCGAACACGATTCGCATTTTGATTCTTTGAATGTTCAATTTAAAATAAGGAAACGCCAAAGTCGTTGTTAAACGAGTGAGTGAGCCAAGTGTTGAGTACCCGGGAACATCCCATTTCCTCCCATGTACCCCCAAGGCTGGATCTAGCCCAGTATGGGGAATGATACCGGGTACTATACATGGCGCTCACTCACTCGTTTAACAACGACTTTGGCGTTTCCCTTATAGTTACATAGATGCATACACTACAATGAACTACATTTAAGTAATAATAAATAAAAAAAAAATACGTTTTGACCTTTAAGGTAAGGTCTATTGTATCTGAAAAATGTGTCATCTCAAGTTTCACATGGTGTGCTGCAAATCTTAGTCATGGTATGCGACAGAGGATTAACTATGCGAGCTGCTCAAATTCATCCACTGGTATGAGCAAAGTTAAGAGATGTACTTTAGCCTCATCCTATAATCTTAAAATTCGTGGATTAATTCCTGCAATTGCACTGTTACTAGCATTATGTGGTGATATTCACGTGAACCCAGGCCCTACAGTCAATCAGCAAAAAGCTGAAAATGATTTGTGTGTTTATTACATGAATGCCAGAAGTATTTCAGGTACTGATAAACTTAGTGAGTTTAACATGTTTTTTGCTGACAACAATGAATGTGATATCATCTGTATAACTGATTCATGGCTGCACGAACATATTTATGAAAATGAAGTCCTAGATAACAGTCAATATGAGGTGCATAGAAAAGACCGCATTCCAAGTGCAGGTAAAAGGAAAGGAGGGGGAGTTCTTATTGCTGTCAGCACAAAAGTGACTTCTAATCGACGGGAGGAGTTTGAAACGGCTGACTTAGAAATGATGTGGGTTGAAATAAAAACGAACCTGAAATCCAGTCTATATGTAGGGTGTGTTTATATCCCTAAGGCAACACCATTGCTCATTGAAAAGGTTAGGGACAACGTTTTGAAATTGGAATCAACACTTCGACATACGGACAAAATAATGTTGTGTGGTGACTTTAATTTACCAGATATTACTTGGAAGTCTAAACATCAAGATGACTCAACTGACCTGGACCCGATTACCAACAGAAACTCTGTAGTGAACCAGATGTTCATTGAATTTATAAGTGAAGCCAACCTATCACAAAAAGTCTCTTTTCCCACCAGTAATAACCACTTCCTTGATCTATTATTTGTTAATAATCCGGACGCCGAGGTTACCGTCACAAACGTTGAACCAGCAGTTATTTCTGTTCATTTGCCATTTTTGTGTCGTCTTGTTTTTCCACATATGAAATTGAACGACAAACCATCAGGACGTGAGACATATAACTGGAGGAAGGCTGACTTAAATAAACTTCGTGATAATCTCAATAAGTGTGACTGGGATAGAATGGACATATTGACAGATGTGAACGACAAGTGTGACTTATTCTATAATCTTTTAAACACAACAATATCCAAAACAGTGCCGGTGACTAAAGTCAACACAATAAATATCCAGTGTGGTATGATAAACATGTTCTTGCGGCATTAAAACGCAAGAACCGAGACTCATCAAATGTTCAAAAGAACCGGCTTGGATTGTCATAAAGTTGATCATCAAAATTATAGAACTAAAATCAAACAACTAAAAAACATGAAATATCGTCAATACCTTCACAACATTGAAGGAGAAATTCCAGAAACCCCCAAATTATTGTGGTGTGGAAAAACTAGATCAAAGAGGATACCTACTGAAGTGAAATATAACGGTATAACCGTTGCTCAACGGTATAACTGCGCAAGTGTAGAATCGTGCTGCCAGCTTTTTTCGGAGTTTTTAAAACAACTTTCACTCCGAAATCACAAGGAAATGTGGTTCTACCTAATCTCTCTGATCAGATTGACAGTGAACTGTCCAGTTTCAATGTTTCTTGTGAAGAAGTGGAAGATAGCCTTGGCAAACTTGTCAATGGCAAATCGCCTGGGCCAGACCAAATACCGGTAAATGTGATAAAACATTGTAGAAATGCATTATCTATTCCACTGTCAAAAATATTTAACTGTGCTTTAAAATGAAGGAACTTATCCCTCTCGATGGAAACGTTACACCCGTTCTAAAGAAAGGAAGAAAAAACTCAGTGACTAATTATCGGCCTATTTCGTTATTAGCCATATTTTCAAAAGTTTTTGAAGGTCTAATCTCTAAAAGATTAAATAATCACGTGGCAGACTACATATCATCAAGTCAGCATGGATTTGTGAAAGGAAATCAACGGTTACTAATCTTACTGAATTCACCCACGATATTGCAACGTCCTTAAACTCAGGTGTTCAAGTTGATGCTGTTTACACGGACTTCAGTAAAGCTTTTGACAGTGTTGATCACGATCTTCTCCTATTTAAATTAAAATCCTATGGAATTACCGGTAAATTCATCAATTACTTGAAAGCTACCTTACTGGACGAACTCAGTCAGTTGTCATTGATACAACAAGATCATCTTCTGAAAGCGTAACATCTGGAGTGCCGCTAGGTTCAATTTTGGGTCCACTACTCTTTACCCTGTTTGTGAATGACATACCGTCTTGTTTTATGTCATCGAGCTGTTTAATGTTTGCTGATGATCTTAAGATATATCGTCCAATACGAAGAGATGCCGACCGTGCCTGCCTACAGTCAGATCTGGACGCGCTTGCAGAGTGGTGCAACAGGAAGCTTTCTTAATGTATCTAAATGTGCAGTCATTACGTTTACTACAAAAACGAAACATGTTAAATTTCATATCTACACTCTCAATGATCAGATTTTGGAACGAGTCACTGAAGTCAAGGATTTAGGTGTCATCGTATCTCACGATCTATCATTTCAGAATCACGTTTCTCACATTATTTCCACATCATTTAGGTTGCTTGGTTTCTTAAGACGAAACTGCCCTAAATAATTCTCCAAAACCACAATGCGGAAGTTGTACCTCTCTCTTGTTAGGCCTCATTTAGATTATGCTAGCTCTATTTGGAACCCATATCAAATCACCAAAATTCAGAATGTAGAAAGGGTCCAACAGTGTTTCATAAAACATCAATGCATAAAATGTAACATTCGATATCATAGAGTAGATAATGCACAACTTTGTAAAGATGCTAACCTAATGACATTAAAGACAACCGAATGAACTATTCTGACATGGTATACCTTTGCAAAATTTTAAATAATTTAACAAACAATACTCGTTCAATTCGAGGCAAATTAAATTTTCATATACCTCCCAAACATACACGCCATCATAAAACTTTTCAACCAGCTCTAAGTCATCTCGACCTCCATAAAAATTCATGCATCAACAGATTGCAGCATTCATTTAATATGTTAAAACCTCTTGAAGGAACAGACATTGATCTCTACTCACAAAATATTTTTAAATTTAAATCTGTGATCACTCAAGCTTTAGGATATTAACATTATAATTTACTCACTAGCTTATTTCCATTAGTCTCTTCTTTAATATGCATTTTTCATTTCTTTTCTTTCAACAATATTTCTTATTATTAATTTTTATTGTTTATAATTTTGATAGTTTCACATTTAAATTGATAATTTCAAATATTTTAAAAAATTAAATGTATTTTTTTATGTATATTGTATATTTAAATGTCAATAAGTTTATGTTTTCTATCCATTAGGCTATGCTATGATTTGCACTTGTGGAGTATTTGTACTCTGTTGTAATATGCATGATAATAATTAAATAAAAAATATTTGAAATAGTACTATTGTAACAACAATGCACTGAAACACAACAATTTTGGTAACAAATTCAAAGAGGATATTAAATGCAATTAATTAATGATTCAAATATAAAAATGGGTGGGGGAAAAAAGAAAAAAGAGAAAAAAAAAGAAACGAAAAGAAAAGAAAAGAAAAGAAAAGAAAAGAAAAGAAAAGAAAAGAAAAGAAAAGAAAAGAAAAGAAAACATGAAAAAAGAAAAAAAGAAAAAATAACTGATGAGTTAGACGATCCCACTCGGTAACAAATATGAGGTTTCATGAGGTCAAAAATCAGGAATAGCAAATTAGGAGTAATCAAACTTTCGCGGAAGAAACCACCGAAAGCGAATCTTCATTCTTGTGTTCAAATCTTGCAACAATACAAAAGATCTTGACTCTAATATTACATAATATCAGACATATAATTATTTGAAATCGTTTTAAGTCAAAAACTGATGACAGCAATGATACAGGACACCTAACTCCTGTTGCGAGCTCCACCAGTGGCCGGCAACCAGACAATCTAGGCAGAAAAATATAATTGCACAATATAAAATGGTATACATGGAAATACAATACATGGATTATCATAACCAACAAAAAAATGATGAATAAACAAATAGACAATCAAAGTCATAAATAAGAACTTATTAAGAGAAATTAACATTAAACAAACACAAACAATGAACCTAAAATAAATAATAAAAATCATTTCTTCTTTGCTTTTCTTTTTCTTTGCTTTTGATATTCCCTTATATCTTTGCCCGAATGCTATATCCGGAGACATAACGGATGATAATGGAAAGTTGACCAGACTATGAGGGTGTATATTTTTTTAATTATAATATTTTGTATAGTATTTTATGGTAACGTGAGGCTCGTCTGGGTCAGAAATGTTTACGAAGCCCAGAGAAGTTAAATCAAAATTAATTCTAGAATCTTATAGGTAGGCTAGCTTGCTTAGCAAACCTATACATACACGTATGTTTCAAATCTAAATATTCGTTCTATTACTTTCGAGATGTTTTCGCAACTTTGGGAGAATCAACCTCCGGTCCCTACGCCGCCAATGGACTTGTCTACGATATACCCAATTTACCAGGTGTTCCATACCTTCAACAAAATAACTAAGTCAAAAATAAAAAGCGATCTTGAGAAAAAGTAAGTTCATCAAAAATGTATCGATTATTAATTAAATATAAGTGACATCTGAATATCAATTATTGTTCATTTTCAAGACGTACCAAAAACACTCAATTTTAATTCTGCCTTTCATATGTAACCATACTTTTGATTCAATCTCGCTAGATTATTTTAAATTTTCATTAAATTAATCTACAGATGGTGTCAGTATGTGGAATCTATTATATATTGCCCTATACAACTTAGATGTTTTCCGGTGTAGATATCGGATTGGCCCAACTATTTCGCAAACATATTTCTGAAATTGAAATAAATTTAATATTTTGTTAATAATAACAATTGTTGAGTTTTTATTAATTATGCTAAAAGGAACTTTTATTCTACACCTAGCTTCATTCTTGTGTAATGGAAAATATTTCGTCGGCTACCGACTGACCTTTTTAACAAAACTCACGATGTAGCATGTTTCAATGTTTTAATGATGTATGCTGATTATAAGTATAGCAGCATTTGTTTGGCAATTTTTCATTAATAAAATGCTCATCGTTCCATTTTTAAACCAATGGGACGACTCACTCACGCCACAAGTAATGATTTATCATTTAAATATACGAATTACACTTTTAAAATTGAAATGCTTTGTTATAAGTAAAACAAAATTACTATTAATTATTTTGTGATGTTATAATTATTGGTGTTCTCCCACTTCCTTCGGTATTTTTTTTGCGTTCCTTCCATGATGTCCATGATATATTTTATATTTATAATTTGTATACTATAGTTATATTCAATATTTGTAGTTTTTTATCTTTCTAACTTTACAACTATAACTTTTTGTGATTATTTTTGTTATTAGATGTATAGGCTGCCATACATAGTCCGTTACATTTAATAATAAATAATAAACGCTAAGAAAGAACAAATTGGATGTAGACCTACCATTCGAGTTCTCCTCTGAGAAAATAAGATTTGAACTGAATATTTCAAGTCAAAGATAACTGCGTCCAGAACTATTTGGGTCATAATTAGCAGTTATGCATATATTATTATGCTGCCAAATGTAAAATCCAACACAATGTGTGAATCAATGAAATAATGTAATAAATCCAACGGAACGAAACTGTAAGTTGAATTTTGTCACATTTGTGTCTGTGGCCTAGAAATTAAATTAGAAATTGGTGAAAACGGAAGTTCAGGACTTCGCAGTTATGATTATGACCTCAGACCCAGCCACAAAGAACAGCACAAGTGCGTCACGCGCGTACTGTATCACAGCTTGAGGTGTCCGAAAGTTATCAGAACTTCACCCGTTAACCTTCCACCCAGACATCGACCTCGGCTGTCAGACTGACTTGCAGCAGACTGTCTTCCACCATGGTGTGCATCGCATGGATTCTGTTGCTGTGTGCGCACTTGGTTGGTGCATACTCTCCCCGGACCTAACTTATGCATCCAGCGAATACTGTAAGTAATAATAATAACACAGGTATGTGTTATTACACTCTTATTACCGCGGTACAATGTCCCGAAAACCGTCTAATATTAATAATAATAATAATAATAATAATAATAATAATAATAATAATAATAATAATAATAATAATAATAATAATAATAATAATAATGATAATAATAATAATAATAATAATAATAATAATAATAATAATAATAATAATAATAATAATGTAGAATAAGATGTCAAGAATGTTGTCAAGAAAATGTCAATCTACAAGGGAAACTCATAACTGACGCTTCAAAAGAGTTACGTCTCTCAGAAAAGACCCTACACAAGAGACATTATGATGAACTACATAAAGGTCACGTAGATATTAAAGCATCAAATAGGTGGTTCAACAACGGGGAACTATTTGGAGAAACAGAAGGTTTTATGCTGGCTATTCAAGACAGAGTGATTGCAACGAAAAATTATAAAAAATATATTATACAAGATGCGACAGTAAACGATCAATGTAGAAAATGTAGTGTAAGGGGTGAAACAATCGAACACATCATATCCGGGTGCCAGTCACTATGTCAAACGGATAACCTCTACAGACATAACCAAGTAGCTAACATTATTCACCAAAAACTAGCAATCAAGTACAACCTCATTGATACACACACACCTTACTACAAATACAAATCGGAGAAAGTACTAGATAGCAAAGATTTCAAATTATATTACGACCGCACAGTTATAACAGACCAAACTATACATCACAACAGACCGGATATAATTATAATTGACAAGAAGAAACAAGAAACTACCCTTATTGACGTTGCTGTCCCAATGTGCCATAACGTCGAGACTACATGGAAGAAAAAAAATTGACAAGTATAGTGAACTTGCAATTGAGATCAAGAAGATGTGGAAACAGAAAAAGGTATTACAATCCCATTCGTAATATCGGCCAGCGGCATCATACCGAAGAAGCTACATGAAAGCATTAAACAACTAGATCTTCCACCCAATGTTTACATCGAGACTCAAAAGGCAGTAATACTCAAACACGTGTAGAATAGTTCGTAAATTTCTAAACTAAGAATGATACTTCGAGATTCCGAGACAGCTTCCATCCTGACATGGTTTTCGTGGTTTCCCATAGTCCGAAGAGCAAATGCTAGGATGGCGACGAGAAATCGGCCACGACCGTACACAGCAGAAAGAAAACATCATCTACAAACTATATTATAAATGACTTATTTTAGTTAGAGTTATAAGACAAAGTAATAATGTAGGTAGATACACATGGAAGTATTTGACGTAAGTCCGTACAACATGTTAGCTCCGGTTTTGACCGAGTTTGTATGAAATACATCCAATAAAAAAAAATAATAATAATAATAATAATAATAATAATAATAATAATAATAATAATAATAATAATAATAATAATAAAAATAATAATAATAATAATAATAATAATAAAATAATAATAATAATAATAATAATAATAATAATAATAATAATAATAATAATAATAATAATAATAATAATAATAATAATAATAAAAGAGTCTTTATTTTATATCTTGGCAAAGCTTAAGGCCATGAGGCCTTTTGTTCTGCTGAACCAAGCACAATACAAACTACAATTACACAAGTAAAAAATAATCACACTAGTGAACAATACAAAGATATAAAAATGATAAAAAACATACAACTAACACAATTAAAATAGCAGGTTAATATCACTTATGTGTTTTGAAGTATAATAAACAGTTCAAGTAATAAACTTAAAATATGTAATTATTTCATTAATACTTTAAACCATCAATTACATCAATAAAAGAATACAAAATTCAATCAATTTATCATTAATGAAATTCTAATTAAAACCTACGATGATTTAATCTTTCAAAAAATGAACATTGTTTTTTTTAAAAATAATTTGTTGGATTACAAAGAAGGATCAAGTAAATACGAATGACATTTGATTTGAAGGCTGATTTAGATTTAGTAATGCGTATGTTTGCAGGAATAAGGTTCCATGCACGGGCAGCAGAAACAAGAAATGAATTACTATACTATACTATACTATACTATAGTATACTATACTATACTATAGTATACTATACTATAGTAGGCAATATCTATAACATATGTATAATTTCTCGATGTTGTTGGTCGTGAAACACTCTCGTAGGTGGAACTGTTAATTGGATGAGCGAAGCGAAGACTTCAATTTCACCGCCCCCCAAAAAAATTTAGCTCGGGTGTTTTTTTTTTTTTTTTTTTTCGTTTTTCTGTCTGTTTGTTCGCTCTCTACCGGGCAAACGGCATATGCGATCTTGATGAAAATTTGACACGACCTTCGTTTTCTCTGAACTTAGACTTGCCACGTTTTTGGGTACAATCGAAGAAATATTTCTCATGAATATCGTACTTTTACGATTCTTTTCGATTTTTAGTGCGATATTTTCGTGCCATTTGGGCCAATTCTGATCAAACGGGTGGGGCTACAACGTTCATATTTCACATGGACATTAAGGTTATGGTGATGTATTGCTTTCTGAAAGAAAAAGTTGAAAAAGTTAGCCAGAATCGAGAGAAATAAAGCTCTTAATATACGTTTTTTGACTTTTTGTGCGATATTTTCGTGCCATTTGGGTTAATTCTGACCAAACGGGTGGGGCTACAACGTTCATATTATACATGGACATTAAGGTTATGGTGATGTAGTACCTTTTGAAAGAAAATGTTGAAAAAGTTAGCCAGAATCCATAGAAATATAGCTTTTAATGTAAGATTTTTACGTTAAATAATAACAAATTAACAAGAAACAATAGAAACTTGACAACAATCACCTACAATGCGTCGGCATAAAAACAAAGCACTTGCAAAAGTAAAGATTTCCCACGCAAACTAAAAACTTTAAAAAAGCTCATCCATCAACGCGGCGGGACTTTAGCGTTTTCCTAGTATTTTAATACAATTCAGAAATTACAAAAGCCCATCTCGACCGGAGTTCGAACACGGGTTTCCCACATTCCACGTTCTGAATTGTATAATATATGTATAAACTATTATATTAACCAACAGTGCTGGCTCGAGCGTTAAGCCCGAGACTCTGATTCTGTAGGTCCCGGATTCAAATCCCGTCGAGACCAGCAATCGTGATTGAAAGTTTTTTCCAAGGTTTTCCTCAGTCGTTATTGCAAACCTTAACAAATTTCCTATTCCAATATACCTAGTAAGAACCCGGGGCAGATTTCCTACAAGAAATTATTATTGAATATTAATTTAATAAATCATCTTAGCGATCCGCATTTTCAATAATATTATTATTGTAACTAGGAAAACGCTCAAGTCCCGCCGCGTTGATGGATGAGCTTTTTTAACGTTTTTAGTTTGCGTGGGATATCTTTACTTTTGCAAGTGCTTTGTTTTTCTGCCGACGCATTGTAGGTGATTGTTGTCAAGTTTCTATTGTTTCTTGTTAATTTGTTATTATTTAACGTAAAAATCTTACATTAAAAGCTATATTTCTATGGATTCTGGCTTACTTTTTCAACATTTTCTTTCAAAAGGTACTACATCACCATAACCTTAATGTCCATGTATAATATGAACGTTGTAGCCCCACCCGTTTGGTCAGAATTGGCCCAAATGGCACGAAAATATCGCACAAGAAGTCAAAAAACGTATATTAAAAGCTTTATTTCTCTCGATTCTGGCGAACTTTTTCAACTTTTTCTTTCAGAAAGCAATACATCACCATAACCTAACGTTGTAGCCCCACCCGTTTGATCAGAATTGGCCCAAATGGCACGAAAATATCGCACTAAAAATCGAAAAAAAATCGTAAAAGTACGATATTTATGAGAAATATTTCTTCGATTGTACCCAAAAACGTGGCAAGTCTAAGTTCAGAGAAAACGAAGGTCGTGTCAAATTTTTATCAAGATCGCATATGCCGTTTGCCCGGTAGAGAGCGAACAAGACAGAAAAACGAAAAAAAAAAAAAAAAAAAACACCCGAGCTAAATTTTTTGGGGGGTCGGTGAAATTGAAGTCTTCGCTTCGCTCATCCAATAACAATATTATCGGAATACGCATCAACCTAAAAATATTTTTAGACACCTTTGAAAAAGAAAATAATTTTTGGATGCAGATTACAATTAACATTTTTTTCTCGAAATTTATCAAAACCAACGTTGCACTTGCGTCATCAGTGATCTATCTAAAACCTTGATTCCCCTCCCCCTCTCCTCAGACTTGTTTGACTTGCTATAGCTTAGATCCGTCTTGCTTTGCCAGAGAACTTCTAGCTGGGCAATGGTGCGCATTGCTTGGATATCGTTGCTGTGGCTGGTGTCACTATGTGCGCACATGGTCTACGCGCCTACCGGACCTAACGTGTGCATCGTAGACATATGGTGAGTAAACCTATACACTGTGTTTATTTGCATTAATATTGTTATTATTGGGGAAAACATTAATTAATTATATTATTAAGTTTGATTATTCCTTGATTTGCTGTTCCTGATTTTTGGCAAACCTCATAATCGTTTGAGTAGGATCATCTAATAAATCTTTTTTTTTTCTTTTAATTTTTCTTTTTTGATTTTTCTTTTTCCCTTCTTTCTTTCTTTCTTTCATTCCCACCCTTTTTTTATTAAGTTCATTAATTGAGTTTAATATCCTTTTTGAATTTGTTACCAAAATCATTGTGTTTTAACTTTTAATACATTGTTGTTGTACTATTAGTATTTCAAATATTTACTTATCTGTAAGTTCATTACTGTATATGCATCTATGTAAGTAGATTTATTTAGTTGTCCTCATTTGTAAATCAGTTTTTTTTAAACTGAATAGGATAGACGTTAAATAAATACATCACTTATCACTGCTCAAAACTATATCATAAGTACCATATTTAATCTTCAGCGGCTTTAGTCAACTGACAATATTTATATAGAGTACGACATTCTTCCCTTGCCACTGACAACAAAACTACTGTATTTACATAGAACTGGTTTAAATGTTTTTAGTGATCTTAACAACATGACTTTGCTACCAGTGCTGTCAACACTAGGGAATCATCAGTGCTACATTGTAACCGTACCTGACTTTAGACTAATACACGAAACACGTTTTCTTATAAAGGCCCATATCTATTCAATTCAATTTTATGCAAGATTCCGGATTTTAAATCATTAAAGTTATGAAATATTAAGTTCGTTTTCAAACTTGTAGAAAGTCCAGTAAAATAATGGAAGTTTAATTCCTATTTTAAAATGGCTTTTACCTTCAACACTAATATTATTATGTTCTAGTGCAATGTTTTATTAAAATGGTTACTTGGAACTTATGCTAATTTTTAAATATGAATTTTATTTTGAATTTTAGTTTTCAGATCAATTAATGGGTTAATTATATTGTTTATGTCTTAAGAATGTATATTACATTAATATTTACTATTGCGGCGGCAAATTAAAATGTTATCATGAAGGTGTCTCACTCAAAAGTCAACTCATGAACAACAATGCTTGTTTCAAATTGTTATTATGTGTTGTGTGTTTATGTTACATTTGTTTAGATATTGTAAAGTACATTTTATACGCAGACGACACTGTGCTGATAAAAACGCATTATTACTTGCTTGTATAGCATTGGCACAGTTGAAACAAGATCTACATTCATTTTTAATATGGCTCCATGACATGGGCCTAGTGGTAATTTTTTGTGTGTGCATACATGTGCCAAAAAAAAATTAACAGAAGCTAGGATTAATGTACAGAGGCACACCGCATTGTGTTTAAAACAGGTAGTTTTACCTTTCATAAATTCACCCGAATTTAAGAATAGTGGTAGATGACACATTCTGTTTTAAATAGCATGTGGCGAAGGTAGTGCAAAGCATTCGACTATCGTCTTTCTACATTTTTTAAATACGATATCTTTTTCCTCTAAATATTTTTAAAATAGTTTATTACGCCATTGTTCATTCATAATAAAACGAAAAACGAGTTTTGGACAACTTCACTTCCTTATAAAAGAATACACCCACACAGGGCTTCGGCTCTAGGTGGGTATTCTTATTCGTATTTAATAATATTTACTTATTAACTTGTATACATGTATTCTATGTACTATTACTTCACAATTAATTGCTAAAACGAAGAAATAATTTTTTTTATCGGGAAGATTGTTACAGTATTGCCGTTACAAATAAGGCAATATAGCTTGAATGTGGTTTGTGCGTTCATATTCAACAGCGAAATGAATATTGTTGTGTGTTGCTTTTGACCATGATTTGTTGTTATGGGTGCCCATTGTTTCTTGAAAATATTAAGCTTACTTACTTGGATAGCATCATGGTGTTATTTTCCGGTTTTTTCCTTGTTTAGGGATTATGAATTTGTGAATTTTACTTTTATTTTTATTTGTTTGTTATTAATTTATAATTTCTTGTTTTTTTTGTTGTAATATTATGGAATATTGTATTGTATTGTATTATGTATAATATAATGTGATATGCAACTAAGTCTGTCTGATCCATGTATAATAATCCACAGACAAGCCACGCATGTGGCTTTGTGGACAACGATGTCAAATTATTACAACACAAAATTGCATGTAATATTATTATCACATATATATGACATAATGAAATTCTTTCGAGTTTCCGAGTTATATAAGTTTTATTACCAACGTTTCGGACAGTTCTCCCTGCCCATTCTCAAGGTAACGACATACAAATTAAAAAACATTCAGTAAACAAATAAGACAATAACAAATAATATAAAAGACAGAACAAGTCACTGTAACTGGTCAGTATTACATTTCAGATCTTTGCGATGACCTTAACGAAATAAATATAAATATATGTATTTATATATATATATATATATATATATTAATATAAAACGCTAAAGTCCCGTCGCGTTGTTGAGCGAGCACCGGTACGTGCAACAACGACCCAACCCAAGTACGGCATTCCCATAATGTTACATACCAATAAGTCTTTAAGGTCTTGACCGATTTAGCAGAAAATTTGTAAAATAGGATAGAATGTTGTACTTATTGACCCTGCAAAATTTCATAACGATCGAAACATTTTTATTTTTTTATTTATTTTTTTATTTTTTATAACCAACGATCGGATTTTGTTCAAAAACTATACAGCAACCCGCCTAGGTGGTATGTACATGTGTGAAAAATTTCAGGTCGATCAGAGAAACGGTGCGACCTGTATCGAAGCAGCAACAGGAAAAAAAACAGACATTGGAGCCATAAGAGCCAAGTGGAGACGCTCGCAATACGCTCGCTCAAATATATATATATATATATATATTATTACTACTATTATTATTATTATTAGAATTATTATTATTATTATTATTATTATTATTTTATTGGATTGTATTTCATACAAACTCGGTTAACAAA
>JAMZAV010009515.1:0-25538 GCA_024449915.1 Sweltsa coloradensis | reverse complement strand
GAGCCATGGTCTGGTGCAGGGTGGACTGCTGGTTCGGCTGTCCCTGACTGACCATCACCATCTGGCCGAGAGAGGTCAACACGTTCACCCCCTGAGGCTGTCCTTGCGCAGGCGGCGGTTGCTGCAGCAGTATCTGAGTCGGCAGTTGTTGGTGCTGTAACTGCTGCGGTTGTTGCTGTTGGGAAATCTGCTGCTGCTGCTGTTGCTGCTGCTGCTGCAATTGCTGTTGGTGTTGTTGCAACAGGGCCTGTTAGCACACAGAGAGTTAGTGTAAGAATCCTGTGTCCCTCATACTCATTGGCAACAAAAACAGGTACCTAGGTTATTGAAAATAAATTTAGCAAAATGTCAAATTATCAATCAAACTTTTGTTTGCTTTTAGCTAATAACATTTGCAAACGGTAATATGTGACTGGGCCTAAACCCATACTTTCTCATTGGCCTAGTGCAAAATTATATTATTGTGGTTATAGTTGTGTGTATTATTATATTATTAAAAATATTAAGTAATTCCTCTAATTACCTACTTTAGAATGTGTGAAAAGAACAGACTCAATAGCGTATAGCTTTTGCCTATTGCAGGAAAACTACAAAATTAACTTTAAGTAAATTACCTAAGCAAGCCTACAGGATTAACCTTTTGAAAAGTGAGATAAAAATTGGGGTTTGCCACCCCTAAAGTGAGTTTTTTCTCATATTTTAGAATCTAAGGGAAAAATTCTTAATGAGATTAATAACCAATATTTTCTTGTGAAGTAAATGTTTATTTGCACACAATATTCATAATAATTTCCTAGATTTTGTCTACATTCATATCCACGCGCCTTGCCATAGCTACCGATAACACATGTTGCTGCCTACTAACACGCACTAGGCCTGCCGTCACATGCACTGGCAACGCACGTATTCACAAAAACATGCTAAAAATAGATCAAATCTCGTCCAAATGTTTCACCAAATAGTTCAAAATGTTGTCAATAGGTAGCACTACTGCATGGCCAAGCTCCAGCTCGATTCACCCATGCCTTGAATTACTGTGCAACCCAAAAACATCGAAACGTACATATACGGGGATACTCTGGCAGGACGCTCGGGCGCGCACGTATATATACGGGCACGGGGCATACTTTTCAAAAGGTTAATGGCACGTATTAGGCTAACTGAATAGCTATATGGATGGGGTAACAAAACAAATTTGAAATCAACATAGGCCTCCCATATTCTACATTTTTTTGAAAAGTCACCAACAAAATTGCCTACCCATTCTCGATCACTTTAGACCTACCTACGTACGGTATCACCCAATTCTAAATACTTGCCTGCAAGTGCTGTTGCTGCTGCTGCTGTTGTTGTTGTTGTTGCTGCTGTTGTTGTTGCTGCTGGGGCACCAACGGCCCAGTGTGTGTCGGAATGTGTAAGCCGGGAGGTGGAAGTTGAACCTGCTGTTGCAAGTGTTGCTGTTGGAGCAGTTGTTGTTGCTGTTGCTGCAACAGCTGCTGCTGTTGTCCCATCATCGGGGGTGGCACGCCCAGGAGCGGAGGTGGAGGACCAGACAGTTGTGCCACTGTAACAAGGACAAGGGATTTATTAACAAAACTTAACTAAGCCTGATAAAGGTACCATAGTTATACTAATTGAATACATATGCAAGGGTGATATTCCGTCACTCGACATTTATAACACGGGTCTACCTTGTTGTGGCATCTGGTTGGTGAAAATGGCATTCGTGACAACAGGCAGGGAAGTGACTAGCCCAGCCATGCCAGGCTGTTGCACGAGCTCTTGCTGGTGGTGCTGTAAAGTGACTAGGCCGGGTGGCCCCAGTGTTGCCAGGTTTACGTTTTGGAATTGAACTGGAAATAAAAAAAACATGTTTGAAGAGAAACAATGATTTGTGACAAACTTATTACCAATACCATGTAAATAATACTTAACAATTGTACAGATCTTCCTCATTGACAACTTCAAATACTCGCATGTCTATATGACGTGCATATGAGTGAACACTGTAAAAGGCTTACTTACTTAAATTAATTAATTAATTAATTAATAAATAAATAAAAAATATTATTACCTATCAGAACATTTAGGCCTACAGACATTACAAGTAAATGACAAAAGTTTGGAAATACCAAACAAACAGTCCAACTCATACTTGGCTATATTACGCCTACCTAATGTGATTTGATCAGCTGAGTTCTTACTTGTAGCCTCAATGCCTCAATCAAAAAACCTTTTACAACCTAAAATAAAAAAGGCTACAAATTTTGAGTAAAATTTATTAACCTTGCTGTAAAGTTTGCATGTTCATCTGTTGCTGTTGTTGCTGTTGATTTTGCTGCTGCTGATGTTGTTGTTGCTGATGTTGCTGCTGATGATGCTGCTGGAACTGAGCAAATTCTTGTTGAACTGTTTCAATCAGGTTGAAGGACAACTGGCGAGCAGCGTTCAGGACTTCACTTTTGGTGTGCCTACAGGATAAACAAATAACATAACTTAACTGGGTAGGCCTACAGTACTGTACGTCAATATTGAAGAAGTCTAAGCTACCATAGGTCTGATGAGGGATAAGATGAAATAAATGAGATAATCATTCATCAATCAAAATAATGAGAGCATCCACTTACTCAACACAGAGATACATAGATTCATTGGATTCTGTTCCAGTGCTTGGCTCAATGAATCCAGATCCTTTCCCTCGCAGGGTCACCAAAGCGCCAGTCTCGTTTCGGATGTAGTGCAAGTTGGCACCGCCTTGGCCAACCAGTTTGTTTCGCAGGTCAAATGCGGGCGGCGCAAGTTCCATACCTACAGTCACTTTCTCAATGGAAGGGTGACCCATTTTGAATTTACTTGGGTGGAAAAGAGATGGAGGTTGTTCCATTTGAAAATTAATTACTTCTTCTATTTTCAAGAGTGCCACTGTAATGAGATAGAATACAAACGTATTATTACAAGTAATTGTAGGCATGCTAGTATGATTTCACAACTTTTGAGGACCGCATGCATATTAGCCTAGTTGAAGAAAAGCAAAGAAAAATATCTTGTAGGCCTAGGCTATCTGACCAAAGGGAGAAAATTAACACGAAACACAACTTACAGTCTATAGACTGTTTGTTTGTCCCTTGAATGTGAAGATACAAAGCTCGTTCGCCTGGGTTCTTTGCTTTATCCTCCGACGTCAAATATCGTCCACGAGTTGATACGGCTGCACCCGAATACTGGTTGATTTCTTCCTGTGTAAATCCCTTGGTAAGAAGATTACGTGCGGCTACTGGCACGTCATTAATGTCAAACTCTGCAGTGAACAGATCTACTGAAGGGCGAAAACCTCCTGCTTTGCCAACTTTCACAACCTGCTGCGGTTCCGGTTGCTTCAACTTTCCCTTAGCGATGAGAACGGCGTTCACTTTAGCCGCGGCCTCAACAGCAGCAACCAAGCTGTTTCTATTGAACATATCCCTGTAGAAGAAAAGAAAAACATTTTTATTCTAGATGATGCTTTGTATCTGAGGCAGATAGGAATTAAAAGGCTGTCCTTGTTTATATATGTGTTGAACTACCTAAGAGCCCCACAATGAAGAAATAAATATTGATCTACCTACCAAACTGCTGAATGTTATTTTTTTTTTAACAATTTCTTGGTATAAACAATGGTATGGACATGTCAGAAGAATGGGAGAAGAAAGAATTCCAAGGACAGAATTTGAAAGTGAGGACAAAGTTAAAAGACGAGTCGGTAGACCAAGAGAGAAGTGGAAAGATCAAATAAATGATATAGGGCCTACAGGAAAGAGGTGAGAAGTGGGAAGAAGTCGAAGCAAGGAAACTGTGGGAAGACAGAAGTGGATGGCGTGAGCTGGTGGGAAGAAGTGCGAGTGAACCTGAAGAGGACATGACAGGCCTGGCAAGCCGGTGTTAACAACTCATAAAAGGCCCTAGAAAATTGGTGGCTAATGCCACCCCCTGACCTAACTCAAGTTGGAAACAGGAGTCAGAAATATATCTATAATTTCTAAAAAAGGAAATTGAGATAACTAAGAGCGATTCCGTATCATTGTCAAAAATGCCTAGTCACTTCAAGGTTCAGGTAAACCATTGGTAAATAGTGTTTAAGTTACAAAAAGAGTGTTTTTCAAGTTTATTGTGGTAAATAGGCCTATATTATGTTTCACAACACACCAAATCCACAAATTAATTGAAATTAAGCAATTATTAACCATTAATATGTCAAGATGTGCGCGATACGGCCAACATGTTAGGCCTATTCCTAAGTACCCTAAAGTCCTACAAGTCTGTGTTGTCTGGGGTCCAGGGGCAAAGCCCTGGTCCCCGGGGGCTGGGGGCTCAGGTGAATTTGACAGTAGTAAATAAAAATGATTGTCACTGATAAATAGTGTTTTCCCGCCGTTTAACCGAAAAAATAATTACCGAAATTAACATCATCATAGTAGGCCTACTGGTAATTTTTAACTGAATATGCAAACAGTTTTCTTGTCACACAAATTGATTGATTGATTTTCATACTGCATCGACTCTTCTCATGCCGCAAATGCTTAGCAAAGGCACCTCGAGTGCACACGCACATCTAACCCTCAAATTATGGCATTGCCATCTATCACGCAAACCTGTAATATGAAACTTTAAATAGGCCTACTGTTGACTTTCTCCGACAGTTAGCCCTGCCATATCAAGTAACATCCAAAAAGTGTAATGTGCCTAATCTACGAGTTAGTAGGCCTCCTCCTAATTGTTGAATGTAGGGATTGTAGGGTAGACCTGGACTTGGAAAATTAGCAATAAGAATCTAGGCCTACTTCAGACATGTCCTAACTCCTAAGGAAGAGTAAATTGTGATCCTGAAAAATTTTGTAGGCGGTAGGCATAGGCCCTACTGGTAAGATAAACAATACACTGCAATTGTTTTCATAAACTTAGGCCTAGGTTTACTACCATGTGAACTTGTGATATAACAGATCATGAGATGTATTTCCCTGGTCGGCCTTCCAAAGACACCTAGAAAGAGAGGAGAGAGGAATTAGGGGGTTAAGGATACTAGGCAGCCAGACTTGGGTTGGGGGTAATTAACAGAGGAATGGGATACACTCAGCAAATAGGATGGGTTTGAACATAGCCTAGGCCTTGAACAAGTTTTCTTTTGGCCTTCCAAAGACACCTAGAAAGAGAGGAGAGAGGAATTAGGGGTATTGAGGATACTAGGCAGTAGGGATGGGACGTTTAAATGTTTCGTGGACGGTTAAAGGTTATTAAATTCGCAAAACGTTTAGTAATTTTTTTTTTTTTGTGAAATGTTATTTTGTTATCACTTTTGGAGCCTACACAAACACGGGCTAACAGATTAGACCGATAATTTTCTAAAAATGCTCAATTTTGGTGGAGGTGCCGGGTCCCAGGCTCATCTTGTCTATTAGGCATGGTGGAAGTGCCGGGTCATTAAATGCAAGAGTGAGAATAAAACCGTTGTTAATTATTCGTCGGCTGGTCATAAGCACTAAACCTAGGCCTCTACCTAGCCTACCTAATTTTTTTTTAAAAAATAGGGTTTAGAACGTTGAAACGTTTAAACGCGATTAGTTCAAGGGGTTAAACGTTTACGAAATTAAACGCTTTTCCCATCCCTGCTAGGCAGCCAGAATTGGGTTTGGGGTAACAGAGGAATGGGATACACTCATAGCAAATAGGATGGGTTTGAACATAGCCTAGGCCTTGAACAAGTTCACTTTCACGGTTTTGCCCTTCCAAAGACACCTAGAAAGAGAGGAGAGAGGAATTAGGGGGATTAAGGATACTAGGCAGCCAGACATGGGTTGGGGGTCAGAGGAATGGGATACACTCATAGCAAATAGGATGGGTTTGAACATAGCCTAGGCCTTGAACAAGATTAGGCTACCAGTACTTTAGTTTATTATTTAGCCTCTAGGGATGTGGGTCGGAAATTTTCCATTTTCTTAAACATTAACATAAACATGTTTTTCGAATTATTATTTGTAGGGATGCACACGATAATCGATCAATAATCAATAATTGACATTATTTCGATAATCAATATCCAAAATTTATTATCGATTATCGAAATATCAAATAATTCGTCAATAGTGGCACGAACTAAACTCTAAAGACGGAGATTATCTCACGTTGTACCATACACTGGCTGGGCTGATGGTGTCACACACGAGATTTAGATCCATAGATTAGGAATTTTTTAATCTAGTGTCTGTCGGATGTGTGGAGCTGGCAAACAAGACAAGAAACATCTTTTTCAATGTAGGCCTAGGCCCTACATATACATCAAGGTTGAAGAATTTTTGGTTCATCACCTACTTAGACTTGGGACTTTCTTGGCTTGAATTAGGATGGGTAAATTCTAGTAGGCTGTGGAACAATTCACTTCCTGTTTGAGCTAGGCCTACGGCAGGGGTCGGCAACCTATGGCACGAGTGCCACGTAGTGGCACGCCAAGCTATTCCCTGTGGCA
Organism: Sweltsa coloradensis; assembly: GCA_024449915.1. Classification (NCBI taxonomy): domain Eukaryota; kingdom Metazoa; phylum Arthropoda; class Insecta; order Plecoptera; family Chloroperlidae; genus Sweltsa; species Sweltsa coloradensis. The sequence goes on along the minus strand of JAMZAV010009515.1, from coordinate 19,042 downwards.
CGCGCCTTGGCTAGATATAAAATTTTAATATCTCAGATTCAATATAAGCTTTATTCATTTTGTTTACACCAAAAACATTACAATATAAGGAGAACATAATATTTAACACATTTAAAGAAAATACAATATGTACCAACAAAAATAACAGTTCTAGCCTATGAAAATGAATCCTCACATGGGCAAACATGACAAACATTAGATTGGTACTATTTCTTGTTATAAATCTGAGTTTTATTTGAGTAGACTAGCCTAGATAATATAAGTTTTATTAACTAGCAGGTCGTCAAATGTTTTACCCCCGACTATGCTTCACACTCACCACCTGGAGCTAAGTTATTTTGAGTAGATGGACGTTGAAAATCTAGAAATGGAACTAGTTGAGTTTCAATTTTCCGATCTCGGGGTTGATAAATTCAAAGCATTGATAAATGTAGAAACCGTGGGTCATATGAATACTGATATAATATTTGCCTGTTGGGCCTCATTAGTCATTACCTTCGAAGTTCAACTCGATGGAGAAAGTCGCACTCGCATTTGCTCTTATGTCAGCATTCGGCTCTACCTACACATGGGAGCAAGTGTTTTCACACATGAAAAATATTCTTGGAGCTGTAGGCCTATGCAGCCAACTCACACTAAACTACTCCCAAGTTTTGCGTAAAACTAAAAGTCACTGACTACTCTCCCGACTTGCAAAAACTTAATGCAAATAAACAGCACTAGGGAAGTCACTAGCGCGGCCTTCAACAATCTACGATGGACAAGATCAATGTACAAAACAAATGTAGGTGAATAGCAGAACATGTACAAAATATTTTTTTCAATTTCGAATTTAGCTTTGTAATATAATATAACATAAAAAAAAAACGCATTTGAAAGATCGAAAGTGTAAAAGTAGTAGTAATGATGTAGTAGTTGTAGTAAGAGTATTGCAAAGGTTATTTTTAGTGTTTCCTGAATAACAACAAATTAACATTTTGTCTTCGTAAAATTTGTACTGGCACGCGAACAATATAGTTAAAAATTTTAACATCATTTTGGCACATATGTTGCAAAAGGTTGCCGACCCCTGGCCTATGGTATGAAAAGAAAGGGGAAAAAAAACAAAACAAAAAAGGTTTTTATCTTCTGATTTGTATTTAAGACCATCAGTTCTTATCTTAGGAATTTGTTAACGGTGATTTTGTAGCTTTCTAGCAACGAGGCACACAGGCCTAATAAATTTAAGAGAGTAGGTATAGGACATGCGTTTTAGGCAAATTGCCGTTTGCTCGGCCAACTGACACCACAGGTGTTTGAAATTTTGAACATATATCACAAATGTGGAATTATAAGGCTCTACAGTAGGGTAACGCATTTCCATATTTTGTTTTAAAATAATTTATAAAAACTAAGCCTAAATAAGTTTTCACAAATTTTGATTTTGTTAAAAACTCCAAAATTGACCATATCCGTGATTTTTTTCTGGGTGATTATGTCCAAATTTTGAAAATGTATGACCACAGGGCTGTCTATGTAGGCTATGTTTTATTGACAACTTTGCAAAGTTTCATATACGTCGGATGCATCTTGGCCGAGCGAATAGCTATTTGCTAAGACCTGGTTTACATTACTCTCTTTCTAACGCGGGTTGGTCGATAACGAGGGTAATTTTAGCGTGTAAACGCAATCAAGTAGCTACCACAGTTCAGTTTTTAACTCGAGTAAAAACTCGGAGTTACTCGCGTAATCGGCAATGATACGAGTAGTGTAAACAGACGACGGTTGACTTCCGTAACTATCGTGAGGCCATTTCCAGGAAACATAACCTAACATCTGATTCTCAGCTTCAAATCAACTAAATTAAGCATGTCTGCATTAATAGACAGTGAGACATTACTCTCTACTTCAAATTTACGGTCAGCCTGACTTTGTACAGACGTGAATTTTAGGTTAGGTTGACAGTAAAGCGTGCAGCGCTCTGCGTGTGAAGGTTGAAAACCTTATGATGACGAGAGTAAATTGAAAATAATGTAAACTCAAGTGGGTTACCCCAGTAAAATCAACCCGCGTTCAACTGTAGTAATATAAACCAGGTCTGACAGGCAAATGTGTCCCATTCCCTCTTAAAGTTGTTCTGAATCGGCTTTGTTGATTCTGGCATTGATCTGCGATTCTGCGGCCGTGTTCTCACTGTCCATACCACTGATTGCTATATTTCCTATCGCTCACTCGTTGATTGCGTCGGGGCCTACAGGACAGGGTTGGCTTGGTCGCTAGGCCTATGGTTTACTGTCCCTCACTGAAAATCAGTTATATGACTGAGTGGGTGCTGAGAGTGAGTGGGTGCTCTAATAGAATCAAATCTTAGCTATGGGATTTTGGCCTGGGGATGGTCAAACAAGGAAAATGTGAGAAGAATTTTCTAGCAACAAAAGAGAGCTATAAGGCTGATATGTAACTAAGGTAGTCGGGAAACATGCAGAGGACAATTTCTAGCACTGGGATTAGGCTACTAACTATCCCAAGTCTGTACATCTTTAAAGCAATAACCTTTGTAAAATTACACTAGGAAAACGCTCAGTTGGACGCGTTGTTGAGCGAGCACCGGTACGTGCAACACGACCCGAGTACGACATTCCCATAATGTTACATACCAATAAGTCTTTAAGGTCTTGACCGATTTAGCTGAAAATTTGTAAAATAGGAGAGAATGGATAAAATCCACCGCCATCTAGAGGACCTTGACATCATTTCTTTGGCAAAACTATTTTAACTCTTGATTACTTCTAGGTGGCAGTACATAGTGACCAGAATTCTTGTGCGACTTTTCGTTGCCACGGTAGCTAACGTTACTTTTGTTAAAATGTAATTTCTATCTACACTACTTATCGGATCAAAATAAAATTAACATATTTGTGACCGGACGGACATTCTAAATGATTTGGCTACCTCAGATTTTGTCGCCGTTTAGTTTTTAAAAAAAAACTTTAGATTAACTTTAATGTAACTTTATAACTTTTTGAACGATTTTGCCACAAAACTAATGGCATTCAATCGGGAACAAAGCTTGCGGATGGTCAAAATTTCAACTCGATCCAAGCCTCCGTTCGACCGCTATCATGAGCCAAAAAGCTGAGCGACTTTCCGTTGCCATGGTAACGGGACTTTGTTATAATGTAATTTCCATATACACTACTTATCGGATCAAAATAAAAATAACATATTCGTGATCGGACGGACATTCTAAATGATTTGGCCACCTCAGATTTTGTCGCCGTTTAGTTTGAAAAAAAAACTTTCGATTAACTTTAATGTAACTTTTTAACTTTTTGAACAATTTTGCCACAAAACTATACAGCAACCGCGGTGGTATGTACATGTGTGCAAAATTTCAGGTCGATCAGAGAAACGGTGCGACCTGTATCGAAGCAGTAACAGAAAAAAAAAAAATTAAGACATTTGAGCCATAAGAGTCGAGTGGAGACGCTCGCTTCGCTCGCTCAATAAGTCAGAAATGTTTAGAAATACAGATTGCATCATCATAATACCAGAAGAAAAAATGATGTAGCCTACATGTGTTTGCTCATAACCTGCAATCATTTAAAAAGGGGCCAACCTTTGCAGGGGCAACTTTTTTTAATGTTCTTCCAATGAATGTAAAGACTATTACCGGTAGTGAATATAGCACTTTTAAGAGGAGACTGCATGCATTTTTAGTTGGAAAAGAATTTTACTCTGTCGATGAAATGCTGGCAAATGCTGATAATAGGGATGACTTCGGGTCGAAAAATCCGGAACCGGATCTACCCTCGCCGGAACCGGTTCCTACACATATTTTTCTTTCTCAATTTTCGTAAATTTGAATCTGCGCGGGCTAATTTCGATTGAAAACATGGGCGGGGCGATAATCGATTCGAATTTCGATAGGGGGCGGAGCCGTGTCCCAGACATTGTAGGAACTGCTTAGTGAGAACAGTTGAACAAACAATGGCCTACAAGATTGTTTGCTTTCGTTTTCGTTCATAAAGTTTGGATTATGTGATCTTAAACGTGAAAAATAGAATTAGTAGGCCTATATGATTAAAATGTTATTAACAAGTTCTGCAATGTTATTATAACACAACACATGGTCCTAGGCTAAGACTAGGTCAAAATTGTGATGCAACATTCATAGAGCCTAGGCCTAGGCCTAAGAATTTTGCAACCACGGGTGTTTCTGGCTCATTTATTCTCGTCTGTGCCTAGGCCCTTGGCAACTTTTAGGTTAAAAATAGAACCGGTTCCGAAAAAGGGGAACCGGATCGTAATGGAACCTATTCCAAACCGGTTTCCGGGTACCCGAAGTCATCCCTAGCTGATAACCATTGTGATAACTAATTTTTAAATGTACTGTAGGCTATATATATAAATATATGTATTTTACTACAGGTGGACAAACTTTTAAATTTTTGGTAGTAAGCCAAGCAATCTTTGGGCCAAGGCTACCTACCGTACTCTAAATGAGGTGATCATGTATTATTAGAGATGTGCAAAAATGGGTTTTTAAAGTTTGAAAATTCGCGCCTTAAAAATAAAAATTTGCGATTTGTCGCCATTTACCAAAAAAACACAATTTTTCCTGCACAACAAAAAAAAAACTCAGGATAATTTGATTGATTTTAATGATTTTTAAGAAAAACAAGCTCGTGAGAGTGAAGTTCAGAATCAGTTTTAATTTTAAGCTCAATTTCAGCCTTCAGTTTTCAAAGTTTCCGACAGTTTTTACCAGAATTAATTTCGTCTACCCGGCACCTCCACCAAATTTACGAACTTATGATTTTTTTATGTAATATCTTTTGATATGGATATGAAGTACTTTGAGCTTACTTTCGTTCAAACGATTATAACGATCTCACAATCGCGTTGTATGACCCGGCACCTCCACCATATGTACCAGCCAGTATTAATTAAATTTCGACTTCGACCCGGCACCTCCACCAAAACTTTTGATTTTTTTTTTTAATTTCGTGACCTAACTCTCATTTAAGGTAATTGCTAATTTCGCCACTAGTTCGCGGTATCAACTAAAATTTCGCGAAAATTCGCGAATTGGAAATTGGTACCATTCAATCACAATTCATGAGATTCATGTGCAAACTGAATTTGAAGGGATTATTGCAACTTTAAAAAAAATTGCGAATTTTGTTGTTACCATTTTTGCACATCTCTATGTATTATGTAGGCCTACATATCTAATGTCTTGTGTTATTGATGTTTTTAATTGTATATTATGCTTTTTTCCACATTGGAACATTATTTATTATGACGTGTGCCACACAATGTTTTTGTAATAATTGCAAAAATAAAATGAAATGAAAAAATGAAATGAAACTTATGAATTTTTGAAATTTTATTTTATTTTTAAAGAATGTCAAAAAAATAAAACCCAATTAGGCTAGTAGTTAGTAGTCTCTGTGGAATATTTCACTTCCTGTTTGAGCTATAATAAGAGCATGAATTTTAAGAACATGACAAAAAATAAAACACATTTTTTCTTCTTCGATTAGGCCTAAACCCGCCCGGGCTGGCTTTTTCTATAAAACCCGGGTTTTTTACAACCCTGCTTTTAACAAGCCGTAGATAACTTAATTCTGATTGGGCCTGGTAATGTAGGCCTAGGCCTATGGACAGGAACGTTGCAGAAAGTTTAAAGGTAGCGAAGTTCTCATTGTCGTTGCCAGGGTACCTACGAGAAGCAAAAGTGCCGTAGCCTATAGCCCACCCCCCTCACACACACTAACCTACATTTGGGTGAGGTGCTAGCCTATAGGCCTACAGCATTACCACTTCTTTAATTCATGGGCCACAAAAAACAACTTGTTTTTTCATGCTTTTTAGTACTAGGCCCTACCTATAGGCCTAAGCCTTTAACGTTGCTATTTTGGCAAAACTCTTTTCGGTTGAAAGTTCGTCACTCTTTCGTTGTTACGTGTACCAAACTATATCTTTGGTCACTTCTGTACTTGGCGGGTCCCAACTGTTTATAGGCCTACCCTACCGGAAAGGATTTTTCGGGTCGCACGTCTTTTCGTGAAAATTATCCTATCTAACTACGGCCGCGGACGTCACTGTACCAGCGGAAAGTTCGGCCTAACCTAACAAAGTCGTTGTGGTAAAAGGAAAGGATTTTCGGGTGCGTATGTTTTCATTTTAAAAAAAATGTTGGGACCCGTCCAACGTACAGAGATGCAACTTTCTTTTAACACTATTAGGGGCAAAGCCTAGGTATGGTGGCAGGGAGGTGGGGTGGCGGAGTAATCATTGTAGCCCTAATGATAATATTGTAAACATTACGCACTTCGTCCCCCCACTTCCCCCGCCCCCCTTCCCGACGTACCTAGGCTTTTCCCCTAATATTAGCACGTTAAAAGAGTTAAGCCATAGTCCTACCGTTAGGGGCGTAGCCTTACCACACCGAAAGATATCGGGCCGCGTTCCCTATAACTTTTGGGGGGGGGGGGTTTAGATCTTAAGAATTGTTTAATGGTTGTTAGGGTATCAAGAAATCCGATATCCTGATTTGGTTAGTAATGTCTTCGTGGCCGGTCATAAATGAAGTTACTCCCTTTTCATTGGTCGGCGTATACATAACAAACGTCTGATTGGCTCTGAGTGTCGGTCATAAGATTATGTGTTTTGGGGTTAGAACCAATTTCTTAGGACAAAACGTAAACAATTTAACACGTATTTCCTATCCCCTTATACTAAACATTTTAGTGTGAATGCGCCTAACCAAAAGTTCTTTAGGCTATTTTATAATATAAACGTTTTAAAGTGCTGTAAGGTTTTGTGGGCCTATGTCTAGGCCCTAGCCTTAGGCCTAGTTCTTGGTCACGTCAAAACAGTAGGCGCTAGGCCCTAGTTGTTTTTTGGGGCCCATAAACCGAAGAAGTTCCGCAATTGTGCATGTAGTATGCCGCTACCTGAATGTCGGTGCTTGGGATGCACTTGAGAACCACACTAGGTAGGGCTAGGCGACGCCCTAGCCCCACTCTAGATCTAGGGCCTAGGCCACAGAGTTGGCCTGGGCTTCTTCATTGACGGGTGGGTGCTGTGGGCAAATACTCGTGATCACACAGCTCCATAAACCCCGGCTTTGCCCCGGTGCAAGGCTGTGTGTGGCAACGCCCCCCCCCCCCCCCCAATTTGTTTTTCAAAACCTTCACAGACACTCTTATAAGTTAACATGAGAGTATTTGTGGGGTCGCTTTTGTGATGAAAAAATTACAAAAGATTGCACCAATCCCCCAACCGATAGGTATTAATATGATGAAGACTAATATAGGAACCTACAAGTTTTAGTGAAGGCGGCGAAGGAAATTGGTTCTCTCTGGTCTCAGCCCCATGCCAAGAAATTAGCATGGTACTAAAATTTAACTCGCCGTATCTTTTGACTCGCGCAAAAGAATCTAAACCAATAACATCACAAGTAACTGATAATTTTGTCAGAAGATGATGGCATTCTACTTTGCTCGATGACGCTTCTAAATTCAAACTATTATAGTTTAAATGGGACCCATGTTTTTGCGCGCTGTCGCAAAATGTACTCAACTGAGCGGCAACCAAGCGAGACGCAGTGCCACGTTGTGTTGGCAGCTGTGGCGAATCCTACGCATACCACGCCGCCTGTGCCATGGTTTTGCTAGCGATGACTTATTCATTCAAGAATTTGTCGTTGGCACATTAAATCGTATTTTAATTAGCTAATACGTATAACATCTAGTACAAACCCAGTTGTGACCTCACATGTACCCACAAAGCTAGTCGGATATCCACAAATGTTAGGCTGAGGGTCATTACCTCAAAATGGTTTCTTACGTTGCTTTTTTTCATGAGCAGATTTTGGAAGGTTTTGGCAACAGCGTAAATGTAGAGTTCACTTTCGACTCAAAACAAATTTCATTAATATTTTGATAGAGCAGAGTATGTATATCCACACGCAAAGAGGTGAAGACGATTATAGTCTGTCTTACAGTATGAATATAATTCCGGTCCGTGTCGGGTTTCTCGCGCTAATCGCTTTTACGAACATTTAGCACGGGTTAATCGCCTAGTACCACGCTGACCGAGAGAACCAGACAAACGCCCACTTAAGTTTCCCTATGGGACTTCGGGCCTGGCCTAGGGCCGCTAGGCTAGGGCCCCTTGCCCTGAGGACGGTGGCTTTTTTTGGGTTTCACTCACCTCCGATAAAGTAAGCGAGATACAATATATTGCCGAGATGTTCAGGAACACAAGACATTTTCATAACTAGTGCAACCATTAACATATTTGAAACTTAACTCGATGCTCTGACTCTCGCGGTAACACCAAATAAACAAATTCTCGAAGAAACCGTTGCCTATCAATCGTGACTAACAAAATGTACAGACATGTTGGCGAACGTCGACACAGGATCGACAACTTCACAGTCCTCTGAACTGGTGAACAGACTGGGGTGGGTGTGGAATAGTTATTGAGTAGTATTTGGTTAAGGCCGTAGACCAAGCTGATTTCTATGTGAAAATCTTTGTTCACATTAAAATTTTTTATTGTAGTTGATAACATTTAACTGTATATCTCGTCCTCCGTTCCAATAAGTAATTAAATCCGTATCATTAATTTATTCAAATACACTTGTGCGTCTTTGTTTTCATTTTTGATGGCAACAACGCAGCATCTCATTACCCTGTGTTTGGTGGGCGACTATGCACGTGACGATGCTTGATTGTATTCCCTAGTAACAAGGGTAGTATGACGGAATGGCTAATTTTTGCGTCGCAGTGTTTGTCTTTGTTGTTGTTTCAAAACCATCAAAATCAACTAATATAAAAATTAAAAAATACAAACACCGCGGAAAAACTGTCTCTACTTTTTACCGTGACACTTTACCAAAACACAAAACACAATAATGAAACAAACATACAGCGATGATGACATGGTGTCGCCTTGGCTTAGGCCTACCTGCTGAGACATGAATCGGCTCGACTGCAAATAACCTTAACAAAAGCAATAATAACCAAAACACATCCCACAAGAGAGAATCATACACACTTTTTTCTGTTTAACAGTAAACTTCAAAAAAAAAGTTTTAACGTCGCTATTTAAAACGTAGTCCCTTTGTGGTGAATGTAAATTTTATTAATTAAAATGCGACGTTTTAAAATCTTTGTAGTTGAAGTATTTTATGAACTAAGGTTAGTAGGTTGTCCCTTAGGCTGAGTAAGTAAAATCCAAACGTAACAGCAACAACATGGCAGACCAAAATGACAAGTAAGAACATGAGCGAGTGTTTTGTGTGTTCAATTAATTCTGGTGTTCAAGTCTCCATTGATTCTATATTAATTGGTTATTTTCAGAGTGATTAGTAAAATTAAATCGTTTTATTAATGAGTTCTTCAGTTATTTCTCATTTGGACTTTGTTTTAATTGTTATTCTTTGAAAAAAAACAGTGTTGAAAGTTTTGGGACCGCACCAAATGAAGCTAGTATACAAATCGACGATGATTCAGCACAACACTAAAAGTGATATAATTAAGTCTCCAGAAACTACTTTTCCGCGCCGAAATCAAAGAAATATCTATAATAATATTCACGGTGAAACAACACAATGGAAAATCATAAATTTAATACAAAATAAACAATTTCCGTCAAACGACCCTTATACCGTATTCCTAATAGCCTAATTTTATTTCATAATCATTTTAACATAATTATTATCCTAGCCATTTTAGACCACGATCTACTCACAGCATTTCCGAGCGGCTTAGCTATCCGTTGGCTGTTTACTGTTTTGGCGCGTAGTAATTCTGGTGACTCATTTGTCATGTGATGGAGGCTGTAAATTAGGTTTTGCAAACCTGTACTTTTTAATTTTTGAACCAACATACAAACTATCAAAGGGGTTGATTTATCGAACTTTGAACTTCTACAAAATTTTGACCAAATCCTGAACCCAAACTCAATCTTGATCTAGTCAAGGATATCAAAACAGTTATAGGTAGGTTTAAATATGATAAGTCGGGACCGGTCCTGATCTCACCAAGAAAGTACCGTGTGTACCTTTCTGGACCGCAACCTCTTGCCACGTGGTCAAAACTGTATATTTTTAAACTTGTACCTGGAAATCAGAAGCACGCTTTTTTGACGATGTGTCTAATAATGGGTACAGCACAGCAACCCAGGAACAAATTAGTAATGAACAAGGGGTGCAGACAGGCCCTATTGAAACTTTTTTTCACTCACTAACTTGGCTTGCACGTGGCTTTAAAGTATATACATGAATCATATCACACGATAAATCTTATGTAAGAGAATGTAACAATTTAGATAATGGCCACATATACGGTAGTTTTTAGTAGAGATTTTGTGGGCGCTGCATCTTGCTGTGATCGTCGCCGGGGCAAGTGCTGCTAGAAACTAGTTTCCACCATGCAGCACTTGTGCGCACATGTTAGCCAGCACCTTCATGGCCCAACAAAAACAACCAACAATGTTCCTTAACTGTTTTTTTTATCATCCCACTGACTTTCCCCTTGCATACCATTAATACACCACTTTTTTGCTATGAATACTGTTAAAATCGAATTAGGGTAAAAAAATTCTAATTTCTTCCCTTTTCGGATTCTTTTTTTATTTCATCCCACATTGACAAGCACCCACCATTTTTTCTTCCCCCTTTCTCCCCCCTCCCAATGTTTCATTACATTTTTAAATCTTCAAATAGGTCCAAGTTTATTTTTCGCAAATGGAAATTTTTGGCAATTTCACCATTACATTATTTTCTATACCCAACCCCCCCCCCCCCCCCCATTTTTAACACCCAAAAATCCAATAAAATGTTTTCCCCCCCACTGTTAATCCTTTCCACCTTGAACAACACCCTTGCAGACTACTACCCCTCCCAAACCCCCGCCCCTTTTTCCCCACTAACCCCTCCCCTTTTTTTTTATTACTTTTTAATTCAATTTGTTTGGATTTTTTTGATAGGACATTTAGCTACCTAAAAACACCTTCCAAAGTAATTTTTCCCCCCCCCCCCCACTCACCACTGTCTACTTATCCCCCTTTCCTTCTCTTCCCCCTCCCCCATTTTTTTGGATGAAATTCTAAAAATTAAAAAAAACTATTTTAGGGTCTTTAGCCAAGCCTTTAGGTAATTTGATGGTTCTCATCCGATCTTGACATTTTGCTCCCCCTCTCCCCCCCCCACTCTTGGCCACTTTTCCCACAGATTAATTTCCCCCAAAAATTAAAAAAAAAAAAAATCCCCGCAATTTTAATGTTCTAAAAACCACACAATATATTAAAAATTTGATTTTCCTCAAAACTCATTGATTCAAAACGCCATCCACTAGTGAAAAGTAACACTCCCTGACGCCCGTCTGACAGACGTGGTATATGGCGAGGCACGGGTGGCACACCCGTTGGCAGAAGTGGTAGTATGGCAAGTGGTTAAGGACTTCATTCTGAATCGAAAATCATATATTTTATTATTTATAAAAGATTTTCAATTATAAAAGTAAGCTGAAAGTTGCACAATAAAAAAGTCAGGAAAAACGAGCCATTACATCACTATTAGCTATTATTGCGAAATCGACTAATAACTAATAAGGTATATAATGCCAAACACTGATATTAAAATTGCATAATCTAGAAGGTGGTAGTAGTTTATTCATTGACCCGAAGACATTAAAACAGCTTTGCGCATAGAGGTTAACAAAGCTTTTAAACACAATTTTGACATCACGTGCTGTTTGCGCAGGAAATAAAATACTACAAACTTAGTGCCTCAATAGAAATTTACTAGGAAAACGCTAAAGTCCCGTCGCGTTGTTGAGCGAGCACCGGTACATGCAACACGACCCGGTACGACATTCCATAATGTCCATTTTATCAGATAACAGTCTTTAAAAGACGAAAACTTTCAATGTTGTTGTTGATCGCGAGTTGAATGACGCCACGGGACAACAATGTAATCGAAATGCCTTCTAAAGTGTATCTTTGTTTCTTCACTCCTCCTTGACAAATTTCAAACGATCGGAAAACCCATCATTTTTCGAATTATGAAACCAATAAGTCTTTAAGGTTTTGACCGATTTAGCTGAAAATTTGTAAAATAGGGAGAATCTTGTACTTATTGACCCTGCAAAATTTCATAACGATCGGAACATTTTTTTTTTTTTTATTTACGAACGATCGGATTTTGTTAAAAAAACTATACAGCAACCCCCTAGGTGGTATGTCCCATGTGTCCCAAAATTTCAGGTCGATCAGAGAAACAGTGCGACCTGTACCGAAGCAGTAACAGAAAAAGAAAAAAAAAACAGACATTTAGCCAATAAGAGTCAAGTGGAGACGCTCGCTCCAAAAATATTTATTTGGGAAATTGCTTTTAATTGGAGTAATGGTGTTTGTAAGTGGTTTTCTATCCATTTCTTACACCCACGTCAATACTTGGACTTGGTGAGCATTACCTTAGCAAAGTTGCCACCTAGGAAGGGAAGTCTTGTTATTACACTTAATACTACTAATCGAGTCCAACAGCTCATCACATTTACTTGATTGTAGCATAGAGATCTATGATTGTAGGTTGCACCCCAGTTGTCAATGTCTCCAACTCAAATAGAGAAGCTGGTTTGCATGCAAATGTAGTCACACTATTACAATGTAGGTATGGGAGGGGAAAGACAAAATAGCCTCACAAAAAGTTCACAAAAATGTAAAATAAAAAAAAGGAACAAATTTTTGTAACCCCTCAACATCAAATCAACCTGTATCCGATGAATGACCCATCTCGTTTTGCCTCCCTGCCATCGACTGCTCCGACTTGTATGTTTGAGGGGTTGAGGGGTAGTGTTAGATTTTACCCGGCATCAACACTCATTAAAAAAAATAAATAAATAATTTGTTTTAAGAGCCTAATGCATAGACAGGTTTCAGGCGCGGCTGCAGAGTGTTAGAAATAAAATAACAAGCTCTACAGTTATGATCAAATAATTATGAAAAAATTCAAAACCATACTTCAAAAATAAATTTTGAACACATCGGATTTGTCTATTTTTTTCTTTGGTCGGTTATTGCTTCGGAAAAAAATGATAACTTTGGAACTTGATGATGAACTTTACTGCATTGAAATAAGTAATATCCATTTTTCATGACAGCGCGGTATTAATTTTACTATTCTGAACACTGTGGTGAAATTTGATATTGTTTGAACCATAATTATGGTCTAATCGTTAAATTACATCAGTAAAAAGTTACACAAACGGCTCAGAAGTAGGCCCAAAATGGGATTTAAATGGCTGCACAGAGTTCCGCGTCTGTGCGTTAGGATCGCATGTACAAAAGCCGATAACGGCAGCTTTGACGTCATCACAGTCTGATATCGCCATCGTGAGGTAGGGCCTACCCCGTCAAACGCAAATGTCGAGCCCTACCAGTGACCCTTACCAGTGAAACTTACTTTGTTTTTATGTTCATATAATTTTCGTAACATGACGACAGTAACCATAGCAAATTTAATAAAAACCCTTGTATCTTGGGAACTAGGTACAGATTGTAAACAAAATAAACAAAAGAAGGTAGCTTTTGTTTTTCTAGGAAATCGGGTTTTGAAAAGCACTGCATCCACCGCTTGCTTGATGTATCATGAGAAATTTTAAACTATAAGTAATTATTTTGATTTTTTATTTTATTATCGCATGATATTATGTAGTGAAGAATAAATCAGGTGACCACCGGTTTGACCGGTACAGTACCGTTTTCATAACACTTGTACCGGTGTCCCAAGAAACTAAATAAAATTACTTTTTTTGTACCGGTTTGCAATTTTAGTGAGAAAGTGACCTGGTATTTTCTTAACTATGCCGTGCATGGGAAAGATAATGTTTTTATAAAAATATGCTCCTCTGATAATACTTATAGTAAAAACAATGAAAAAGTTCTTCCTCTTCCAAGAAGATAATTCATTTTCTCTAGGGGTTTGCGAGTATTATTAATGATTTTGGTGGAGGTGCCGGGTTCGCGCTCGTGTGTGGAAACGTAAAAATCGTTAGGCCTATACATTTTTGACGCTACCTTACAAATGCTGATAATTTAAACCATAATAGAAATAATATAAGTCTTATGATAAAAAATTTATATTCATTTGGGAAAGTTTTGAACTTTTTCGGGGAACAAAATATAATAAAAATATGTCACTATAGTGTTTGTGCACAAACGCAAAAATGTGACTTTTTATCAATTTTACTTTGATATTCAATGCCAATTTACGAGAACGTTTGAAAACATATTGTTGGTTTATCAGCCCTTAAAACATGCTGTCACTTTGTGTTATAATACTTCAATGCACAGATAATTATACAAGTCGCCGAGATAGTGCATAAACATGCGTTTGTTCGGCTGCGCGTCTTATTTACTTCCGCTTCGCGACGAGCACATTGTGAGATATATAAGCGCAAAACCGCTCATACTTTACCATTCGGCCATGTAGGTATCAACAAATTTTTTGGTGATTTAGCTGTGTAAGTTTTTAAAAAATGCTATGTTATATTCAGGTCAATTGAACATTCGTTACTGCTTTTGTCAATCGACAGCAAATAAATGCAAGGAACAAAGCTGCATCGCAGTCTTGCATCACAAATATAATAATTTTTAAAACAGAGCGGCTTCATTGATGGAATTTTAAAACTGAATAGTGTGTGGCCAACACTGTAAATTACAATTTGGAATTTAAAGTCCGTCTGGTGTATGCTACTGTAGCAGTAAAACAACGTTTATTGTTGTTTTTTCCCGGGTGCTTAGAGAAAATTTGCGTGTTTGTTATCCCACACACAAGCACACACAAGCAGGCCCCAAATCCCTACAGAATTATCTGCATAAAACAATTAAATGTTATTTTGCGTGTGCAGATGAATGTTGGCTCCGTGGCGGTAAATAAAAATAAAAAAAGAACGTTCTACAAATTGCTTTTGAATTTCATAATAAAACCACAAAATTTTCTTTTAATTTGTTGATGCATCCAGCTGTTGTTTAATTAATAAATAAAAAACTAATTTTATATTCATTCCCAAAGGTGATTGGTTATCGTGTTTTTTTCAATAATGTACACACACAACTCTTTTTGTGGAGATTGATTAAAGTACAATATGCTCATTTTGTTTCACAGGCAAATAGTAAATTATGTTGACTAACTGGATCGTTCATAATAAACGGGCATTTTCAGTTTACCCGTACGTATCTTATCCGAATCCCCTTTCCCTTCGCGGGAACTATGCGGGACGTCCCGTGACTTTCCCAAGACACAGGGAGTCCTTTTAAATTGCCCTCGCGGGTCCCGTGCGGGACGTCCCGTGACTTTCCCCGAGACGGGACGTCCCGTAAATTCCCTCGCGGGTCCCGTGACTTTCCCCGAGACGGGACGTCCCTTAACCTTTCCCTTGCGCTTCCCCTGCGGGGCGTCCTAACCTTCCCTCGCGGGTCCCGTGCGGGAAAGGTCCCCCTGGGCTTTCCCAGACACGGGACGTCCCGTAAACCCTTTCCCTCGCGGGTCCCGGTACGGGACGTCCCGTGAATTTCCCAGACACGGGACGTCCCGTAACCTTCCCTCGCGGGTCCCGTGCGGGACGCCCGCTTCCCGCAGTTAACCCCGCACTTCCCTTAACTTTCCCGCACGGGACCAGAGTATAATGTTTGTTGGGATAACTTTCTAAATGCATTACTAAAATGCGTAAACTGTGTTTCAAGATCTAAGTTTATACGAATTGTAGCTATGGTTGACAACCAAAAAGGAAGTGTCCTAAAATCAAGAAAGTAATCGATCAGACACTGTCTATATTTTTTGTGACGGCAAATTGTTAGACATTGAGTCAGTTATCGACCTTGTACCAAAAAGACATGTTTTTTTACTCGTATCTGTTACCGTATGAAGATACATATTGAAAACTTAATGTGAATTCCACTATTCTTGCCGTTGGGGTGTTGATCAATTATCTTGTGCTATTGAAAAAACAAAATACACCCAGTAGTAAAACCCCCAGTTTAAAAACCGATTACTCTACAAGAGCTTGGTAAAGTGTCGGTGAAACTTTATAAAAAGTGTCTAAGGTCGAAGAGACTGTTCAAGAAAACAATATGACGAAGAACCATGTACGTGGACATCAAACCTTCCGGAGAATGTTTTTGCACCAAGCTGATATACTATATTCATTATTGTGAGGTTTAAACCTTATAGCAATGAGCAAAACTAATGAGCAAAACTAACTAAATTTATAATAACAATCAGGTATAGGCCAACATAGTATTAATTAAAATTACCCTTTCAATTACAATTTAATATTTAAAAAGTGTTTTGGTAACATCACAAATATTTTTGGTAGTTTAATACCCCCAAATAAAAAAAATTGTAAAAAAAAAAAAAAACGGCAGCCAAGCTCTCCTTCAAAAGTTTTCGGCTGTGAATGCTTTTGGGATATAGAAGTTGAGCCAAGCATTTCATTCTTTCTCCCTAGTTTCGCATAGAAAAGAAGTAAGATCATTTCGCCTGTTGACAAGCGCTAAGCCAACCATTTACCATCATTTAAATACATGCAATTTTAAAAAAATATTTCGCTGAATACATTATTTTTATCACAATAGATTTGAAATGTGTGGAGGCAGGTAGAAAAAACCCATGTTCGCTCCCAAGTTCGGTCACGCCAAAAAAAAGGTTGGAAAGGAAAAATGCAGACAATAGACGGGGGCGACCGGTCCCCGGTCTCGTCCGCGGATGGGCACTTTGTATCTCAAGGATAGATAAACTTAGTTACCCACCCACCCAGCAAGCCGGAAGTTTTTCGTCGATTTTACGCAATTATTTTAACACAGAACTGGTTATCGGATCGGGCTGATTTTTTTTTGTAGATCATGAACCACATATCAGGTCATACACCGAGTTTCAAGATTGTAAATTTTTCGGGGGCGGCGTGTGCAGATAGCTGAAAACCCCCCAACTCGGGTTTGGGGGGAAACAGGGTCGAGTTAGCCATCGCCTAGCTTGGCTGCGGGCGAACGGGCCGTCGCCCTAGATTACGTTCCAGTAGAAGCCATACAAGAATGTCTGCACACTTTAACATGCCTACGCGCTACATAATAAATTAATATTTGACGTGACATGTTCAGAAAATTTAAATAATTGATTCAATTATTACATATTTAAATTATGTTAGAAGTTTTATTGCCAAATTTGTCTGTTACATGTGTTCGGTTTGGCCCCCGGACCTCACAGTGAATAGTAGTACTTTTGCGCGACAAACGGAAGTAATAAGACGCGCGGGGCCGAACAAACGCCCTGTCATGCCTATCTCAGCGACTTCGTATAACTATCTGTGCATTGGGAAATATTATACACATGTGACAGCATGTTTTTAAGACTGATAAACCAACAATATGTTTTCAAACGTTTTTTGTAAATTGGCATTGAATATCAAAGTAAAATTATAAAAGTCACATTTTTGCGTTTTAGACCATTTAAATACTCTAAAAATATTTTTTAATGGGTAAATGTGGGTATTCCCCTGAACGGTCGATTCGTCTTTTAAATAATCGTACAAAGTTTTTTGATTTAGAACAAGGATCAAAAGGGTGAAACGTCATGCGGAAGCGTCGCGGCGCGCTCAAAACGGCATGTAGAAACAAGGCGGATTCTTTTCTATACGGTTTATGGTATGTATTTTGAATTTGGCTTTCTAAAAAGTATAATGTCATCTTGTTACGCCGGGTAGGGGTCCAACTTTCATAACTTGCCGATTGCCGCTGCAAGGATGCGAGAAAGCCTTCGCCATTAGAGTAATTGCACTGGAAAGTTATAAAAATTGTTTCCGTCACAAAAATTTTAAGTGAACAACAATAATGGAATGAGTAAAAAAAAGTAAAAAAGTTTTCCTAGACGGGGCCCCGAACCGACGTCCTCTCGCATGCAAAACAAGAGCTCTAACCCTCGGCCAACAATGACCACGGTAAACGTGCGGTTCTAGAGTGATATTTATACAGATGCACGATAACTTGCGATAAGCACTTTTAATAGTTATAAAACGTTCTGTCGATATTTCTAGAGTGTAATTTACGTCTCTTTTCACAAGATGTACATTATAATTATTTATTTTGTCAAATTTAAAAAATTCGGATGTGGCAAATCAGTCGCATGAAATCATCCAACTCCGCCACCAAATAATATCTCGTGGTTTGAAACGTGGCTGGTAATGCGGGTAGCCTAGGACCCAAGGGGAGAAGACGCAACTGTATTGGCCCGAGCTACCGATAGCGGACGATTTAGTTTAGGTAGTCACCCCAAAATTTGAAAGCGCTCGGCCCTGCTTCCGACTCTTAAGAGTCTACCCTCTCAAGTCATATAATTGATTTTCAGTGGACTTTACTCTCCATTGCTAGTTTTTTTTAAATGTGTTATCTCCGGCCTACCCGACACCTTCACTATTGTGTCAGGGGTAACCAATAAGTGTTCGGAATTGTACATAAGTTGAAGTTTAGGAACCCCATTATTTCTAACTAGGAAAACGCTTAAGTCCCGCCGCGTTGTGTGGATGGCTTTTAAAGTTTTTAAATTTGCTGGGATATCTTTACTTTTGCAAGTGCTTTGTTTGCTGCCTACGCATTTTAGGTGAATGTTGTCAAGTTCTTTTGTTTCTTGTCAATTGGTATTATTTACCGTAAAAAACTTATATTAAAAGCTTTATTTCTATGGATTCTGGGCTAACTTTTTCAACTTTTTCTTTCAAAAGGGATACATCACCATAACCTTAATGTCCATGTATAATTATGAACGTTGAAGCCCCACCCGTTTGGTCAGAATTGGCCCAAATGGCAACGAAAATATCGTACAAAAAACAAAAAAATCTTATATTAAAAGCTTTATTTCTATAGATTCTGGCTAACTTTTTCAACTTTTTCTTTCAAAATGTACTAAATCACCAAACCTTAATGTCCATGTATATATAAATTGAACGTTTGGAGCTTCCAAAACCACCCCGTTTGTCAGAAAACCTTT
>JAMZAV010009514.1:0-35633 GCA_024449915.1 Sweltsa coloradensis | reverse complement strand
TATAATATAACGAGTAAATCAATTTAATATACTTCAGGTTGATAATATAAAAAGAAATAACCTTTTCTATACAAATTAAAAGGGGTTCTACAAATTCTAAAATTCAAAAAAAAAAAAAAATTAGAACAATAGCAAGGACAAACCTATGCTCATTGGACTTCAGAAAAAGGATGAGGACCTTCGACCATTAGCACACTTTATGCTCACAGGTGAGTTACCTACAAATGTGCGGCTTGCAGCTTGGGTGCAGACAATGGCTAAAGAAAGTGCATTGGATGAGGAGGGCGTTTTAGTGAGGCGCATTGCTGGACTCCCAGGAA
Organism: Sweltsa coloradensis; assembly: GCA_024449915.1. Taxonomy (NCBI): domain Eukaryota; kingdom Metazoa; phylum Arthropoda; class Insecta; order Plecoptera; family Chloroperlidae; genus Sweltsa; species Sweltsa coloradensis. Next base: position 35,313 of record JAMZAV010009514.1, on the reverse strand, counting down.
CCGAAGAGGGAACTTACAGCAAAACCTGGCTTCCTAAAGTTCTTCGGTCCTTGGTGTTGTCAGCTGAACACAACCACCCATTAAGTGGGCATGGCGGGTTCTTCAGAAGTTTAAAAAGGGTACCGCGCTCTTTTTTTTGGATGGGGATGCGTCCCGATATTGCTAAATTTGTTCGCTCTTGCAAATCTTGCCAAACTTTGAAGCCTATTCGTCAGAAACCAATAGGCAAAATGGACAGCAGACTTCCTAGTGGCCCCATGGATGAACTCAGCGTTGACCTTGTGTGACCACTTCCGACATCTCCACGCCATTTCAACCACTTATTGGTAATTGTGGACAAATTCACCAAGTACTTGGAGGTATTTCCTATTAAAAACCCTAATACCTCATCTATAGTCCGATGTATGGTGGAAGTATTTACAAGGCATGGGTTCCCCAAGAGCATTTCAAGTGACAATGGAAAGCCATTTGTCAGTGCACTGTGGAAGGGTGTACTGTCTCATATGGGAATCATTGAGAGGCACACATTCCCTACCGTCCGGCGGGACAAATGGTAGAACGGTACAATGCGACTCTCAAGGAAACTCTCAAGGCATACTGTGACACACATCGGGATTGGGACTCTTGTTTGCCTGAAATACTCTTTGCTCTTCGTACTTCAGTTAGCTCAGTTACTGGGTACTCTCCGGCTTTTTTAGTCTACGGAAGAGAACTTCGAGCTCCATGGTCCCCACAAGATACAGAAGACGGAATAGAAGACAATATCAATTTGCCAGCGGAAACACAACATTTTGCAGCAGACCTGTTAAACCGTCTGACTGATGCTCGGGATTTTGCAGCTGATAGGTCCGGAAAACTGCATGATAGTCAAAAGACAAGATACGACTCCGGACGCAAAGATGTTGAGTTTCGTGTAGGTGACTTGGTGTGGCGAGACCAACACACTCTCAGTGATGCAAGTAAGGGGATTTCGGCAAGCCTAGCTCCAAAACGAGATGGACCATACATGCTTGTGCGAAAGATTGGCAAAAAACGTGTATGACCTTGTAGACCAGCGAACGGGTAAATCTGCTGGTCATGCAAACATTGACCAACTGCTGCACAATATGGATCCACCTGACTGGGCCCCGATAACTGACTTTCTCCTCCAGCACCAGTGGTCCGGCCTGCGCCCCCACCACCTAAAGCTGACCATCCTTACAATCTTCGTCATCGTGTGGTCTGAAGAAAAAGGGGGGAGAATGTTAGTATAACCCAACTTGCCTAGTCAGGTCAATGTGTGTATAGTATCTAGGAGGCATTGGAATTCCCTTCGGTAACGGTTCCCGCCTAAGTAGCGGTGGGAAAAACAGAAGAAGGTGTTATTGGATTGTCGATTGTGGTGATTTTAGGAATGGTTTCTTTCTGTATTTTCTGAAGATTAATTTAAATAAATACTGAATAATTATATCAGCATTGATTATTGTTACTTACTAATTTTTAATTACTAATTTAGCAACGCGGCACGAGACTTCCACAAAGATATCAAGTGTTTTAGCAAAATATTTGCTAGCGTCGACGCCTTTTCTTGTTGTTAAAAAATGTAATAACAACAAGGATAAACAACAATAACAATAAATATATATAACTATTACAATTTAAATTAATAAATAGTATCATATTATTATACTTACCCTGTATAGCTCATGCTGGGTCGGTTTTGAGTCTTGTCACTTGGCTTCTTCGATCACTACTGTGATTAATTTTACTTTGATCGATTGCTTGCTTAAACGACGGTATTTGTCCCGTTAATTTTCTCGCATTTCCTAATGCAAGGAATTGACTGAGTTATTATTACTCATGCAGTGGGTCGAATTATTTCGCGACCTTCTTTCTTTCACTTATACCAACGAAGCCTAAGCCCTTGTTGAGTATATTGTTGAATAATTGATCGGCCACTTATCTGTAAACATATGTAGCTTATCACAATATGGGACTAATCGCTGATTATTTTCAGTCACAAGATGACCGATGATTGGGCTTGGACCCCTCACACTCTCCAGTGGGCCAGACAGGGTCCCACGGAGGCCGTACTGGCTACATTTCATCCGCCTTGGGCAGGGACTCCCGCTCATCGCAAGGGACGTTCAGCACGTTGCCAAACCTGCAGACACACGGGTCACAGGCCTGCTGAGTGCCCACACGATCTCCACAGGGATCACCTGCCTTTGGAACCCTTGGTTCCCCGAATGCGACAACAGGCGCGCCTACAGCGCCACGCTCGAACTTTCAATCTTTCTCTCCCCCGACTCCTACGGGATCGTATCGCTCAACATCCGCACAGACGACTGGTCTCCGGACTTTCACCAGCAATTCGGACGGGAGCACGCTGGCTTTTGCGTGCGTGTTATCTATACTTCATCCATTACGGCGCTAACGTCAATGTACCCATCATCGCTCCAACAGCCCCCCCCTCTCGACAGTCACCATCAGCAGACGTCGAGATCATCGAACTTGATGATACTCCCCCGACGTCACCAACGGGGGGCTCATGGCCCTCAGGTGCCGGGTTTGGGACACGACCGCCCCCCCCCCCGCCCCCAGGGGTTTCTCAGGGCAAGCGACGCCTCCGTATGGACATGACCTACCGGATTCGGCACTCGCCGATGTTCCCCAACTCTCCCTTTTGGAATTTACATTACTCCAATGTAAAAAACCCCCCCATGGCCTACCCATCTTTTTTAACCCTTGCGGTGCATAGCACCCCCCCCCCTTGCTGAGCCTAGCAGCCCCAGCTGCCCGGTTCTAGTGCCGTCCCCGGGCTCGCCGCCGCTCCCTCACGGGACTATGACCCCGTGGGCTGGAGTGAAGTGTTAAGATCCCCCGCCCGCTCCACTCTCCCCTTTTTCAAGGGACTCGACGACCCACCCAACGATCGAGTTGATATGGACATTCCATGATTTTTGTTTTTACTAGGAAACATTCATTTTTGAGTGTTGTATGCCTTGTGCCTTTTGTTACGTATTTTGGTTTATTATATTATTATCATAAATATTATGGTTGGTTTCAGTTAACCACATTTTGATATTGGTTTGTTATTATTGTAATTTTCTTTAATGTTTAATTTGTACGCTTTTGTTCTAGTTTATTTCATCACTGTGGTGTCTTCTGGACGCTTCACCTTATCTCTGGCTGACTGACACTTTTATCAACGGTATAAAAAAATTATTTTTTATTTTTTTAAACTTCTTTTCTCGGTCGCGTTCTCCCTCCTGGTTTTCCTTCGCGACTGCATCTTGCCCATTCTTCATCACTCACCTTCTATTACTTGATCTTTAGGCATCACCCCCCACCCCCCAGCCCCCCCCCCTCCCCTCGTAAGTATGTATCTAATGACCTCTGGCGCCCCATAATCGGTCGCAAGTCCGTGTTTTTGAAGGCCTCTGGGAAAACATTACTAGTTCACAAGCTTGCCTGTAATCTTGCCATGCCCCTGCCATGCCTTAACCAGCTGTAAGCATTTGCAAGCTTGAATGTAGCCTCTGCCATGCCTTGACAGGCTGTAAGCTTAGCTGCTTCTCGCGGTCCATTCACCTATTTGTTGCCCTTCGCCCTCTTCACATTTCTTTTCCTTTTCTTCGCTTTTCCCGAGTTTTGCTGTATTCCTGTGGGATACATCAAACTCGCGGGGGGACGAGGTGATGTTCTAGGGCTCATTGCAACAAACTCATTTAAAACATGACCTATATTATATTTGATCTAGCTTTAACTATCTTTATTAAAGTCAACCCACTATAGCTAAGCTAATATACTTAGAATAAAAAAACCCACTATAGTTTGTCAAATCACTTGTTTTGAACTTACAAATCACATGTTATTGCAAAATCTCAATGATTCAAACTTTTTACTGTAAACAAGGTATATCACTAATTACACTGGATTTCACCATCATCTCATCTTAACACAGGGAAGATAGGACAATTCGTCTTTTTAGGCCCTGCCAAATCGTATATAAACGGGCCTCTGACTACACTCGTTGGCTAGTATACGGACCACGCTCCCATAACTAGTCACTGCAACGGACCACGCTCCCTGCACTCATCAAACGAACGGAAACCCACGTTCCCTGCGTATCCCTTCTAATGCAACGGACCACGTTCCCTGCGTATCCCTTCCAATGCAAGGGGACCACGTCCCTGCGAAATCCCTCCTAGTGCCTAGTGCAACGGCCCCACGATCCCTGCACTCCCCACCCTAACGAAAAGGACCACGATCCCTGCTTTATCCCTCCTAGTGCCTGTGCAAGGACCACGATCCCTGGCCTCCACACCCTTAAACGCAACGGGGACCGATCCTGCTTTTTCCCTCCCCTCCCCTCTCTCCCCTCTCATACCATTCAAAGCGACCTTTGGGCTTGTTAAATCAGTGACTATATATAAAGTGTGTCAGGTCAGCTCGAGAGAGGGTAAGTAATTATTTTATGTCATTCTCTAGCTATAAAACAATTGGCTTCACCAAAAGAGTTTGGCTTAAACAATGTCTTAAAATCATCTTTAAAAGATGATAATGTCCATTGCTTAAGCTTATACTCTACTGCATAATGCAGTTTAATGCAGGGTCATTCATATTTTGTAAGCCATTTTGCTACACCTGGATTAAAGGATAAAATTATTTTATTCTTAAAGTGTTATGGTCATGTTATGGTGAATAAGGTATCATTTCCCCTTCTCTATAAATAAATATTTGTGTTACACAAAACACATAAGCTCTTGCCATGTTGATTCTTTGTCACTATGTCATTGTCTCATGTCCCTAAAAAGGGGTTAATTAAATAAATACATTTGTTATCAGGTTAGAGGTCACCATTTCTTCGGCGCTACCCAGTAGCCCAAGTTCCCAATCCCCTCCATTCAAAGCCTTTTACCCTACTCCGCCATGTTCCCAAATTCGTTTTACTCAACAAGACGTTAAAACACTTTGAGTGGTGGCAGCACTTCCAACTCATAACCCCCAACAAACCACCCCCCAACTCTGGTGGCAGCTCCAAGAAACCACCCCCCAACACTAGAAATAGGCATACCATCATCTTGGATCCAATTCCTTTTGGAGAGGAGCCTGTTCAATGGGTTGAAGAAACTTTCAACAATGTGCTGGACACCATCAGCAATGATATGAACATTGAACCTCAAGATAGAGTCAGCATTGAAATCAACAGCGAAGCGTCACCTGACAAACCTATTTATATTTCGTTTCGACAATTAGATCAACTAAACGGTGATGTTATCATGAACTTGATAGAAAAAGTTGTTCAAAGTAATGCGGATTTTTTAACTGAGGGACCCTTTCAATAACCTTGACGCATATTGAAATGCCAAATGGTAAGGGTTAGAAGAGTAAACTGCAAAATATGTTACTGGGCAATGAATACATAAGAGCAAAACGAACAGCTTTGTGCTAATAAAAATGACGATAACCTATGTATGGGTAGAGCACTTGCCGTTTTCTATGAAAATTTTGGGAGGCGATGCCAAAAATTTTTTAGGAATGTTTGTGAAAACCCTAATACGCAGACAACTCAAGCAAGACAAAATGTGCAAAGGCCGCAAATATTGATTTTTAAAACACGGCGGCGGTATAGAAGAACTCAGAAAAATTCCCAAAAGTACTAACAGGATATCAAATTACTGTCTTCACTGAACGTACTGGGAAATAAATTTTATTCGAAGGACCGGCAGGTACTATTGCACATCCAAGAAAACGTATAGATATATTCTATCACAATAACCCCTATGATGTGATAAAAAAACTGTTACGGAGCATTCGGAAGCACACACTTCTATGTCGTCCCTGCCCCGTACGCTTTGAATGGGCTTTGGGGGTCATAAAATGTTCTGATGTATGCAGTCAAGCCACAGCAGCAATATGTGCTCTGACACAGTCCAACAATAAAACGTCTGAAGTGTTTGCGCACCTTCAAGGACAATGAATGCCTGAAGAACCATTGAAAGCCCAAAATACACGAATAAACGCACAGTCTGCGACGAGCACAAAATATGTAACATATGCTGTATGTATGTAAATTTTTAAAAGACCGTCAAAAGCATACTTGCGGTGAAAATTTATTGCCATCTCTGCCGCAAGTTTTGCCCTGAAAACCATAAAGCTACATGCTGCCGAGCAAGCCAAAGAAGGGTGACAAAGATAACATAATGTAATATTTTACGATATTGAGGCCACTCAATGCACTCCCATGGATAACAATGATACTATGATGGAACACGTGCCAAATCTTCTAGTCTCACAACAATGTTGTGTCACGTGTTTCGATCTACCAATTGAAAATAATTGCGATGTATGTTCACCAGGGGAAGCTAGGATGCACATATTTAATAGTGTACACCCTGTCGCGAAATTTATAGCCCATTGCAGACGTAAAACGGCCAGGTATAAAGAACATTTTAGCTATTGCTCACAATATGAAATCATACAACGGGGCACTTCATTCTGCGTCACTTGGTGGAAGACCTTGACTGGGGACCGAAAATAATTCAGGGCTGGCGCCAAACTTCTTACCATGTCCTGCAACGGACATAGTATTCAAAGATTCCCTCAACTTCTGCCTATGGCTCTTAAAACCTTCCCCAAAAACTTTTAATCTAAACCCAATTTGAAAAAAAGGTAATTTTCCCCACCACTTCAATAGACCCGGAAAACTTTGACTATGTAGGTCCGATCCCAACACAGAATATTATGGCATTGACCAAATGACGGTAAAGATCGTCAAAAATTTCTGTTGTGGCATGAAGAGCAAAAGAACCAGAACTCCATATTCGACTTCCAAAGGAAAAAAACTGCTTATTGTTGTGATGATGTCACCATATTAGATAAGCTAGTAATATATTCCTGTTTTGAATTCCTTTCGTCAACAGGCATTGGGCCCGTTCTGGGATGCTATCACTATATCTGGTGTGTGCATGCAAGTTTATAAAAAGAACTACCTTGAGGCCAACACCATTCCACTCCTGCCAACTGGAGGCTATAGAATGGCTGACAGACAATCTTTTGAAGCCTTGTCCTGGTTACGCTGGGTTTCGCACAGCGAAGGGATCAATATTAAAACAGCAGAAAATGGGCGTGAGGTGAAATTGCTTGGCCGCTATAAGGTGGACGGATACCACGACGACGGTGTAGGTACTAAAACAGCCTACGAAATGCAGGGGTGTTACTGTGTGTCTGCCCCACCTGTTTTCCGAACAGGAAAAGTGATAAGTCCTGATGTACAAGACACTATTGGGGGAAGCGGCTGGAGGCAACACAACCAAAGTACAACTTCTTCGTAATGCTGGGTTACCGTGTTATCAAAATGTGGGAGTGCGTCTTTAACCGAACCCAAAAAAACGAATGTGACTTGGAGTTGTTCCTTGAACAACATCCCCAAAGAAATGAAATGCCAAATTGATCCGTGAGACGCTTTTTCGGAGGCCGCACCAATTGCACTAAAACTTTTTATGAGGTTTAGAGAAGGTGAAAAAATTTAAAATATTTTGACATCTGCAGTTTGTACCCTTTTATCAACAAGTATGGTCGCTATCCACTGGGACACCCAACAATTTATATAGGCAAACAGTGCAAAGACTTTGTGGGTGGTAACCTTAATAACCTAGATAATGTTGAGGGCCTAATTAAATGTAGCATTTTACCCCCAAATGATTTGTACCATCCTGTATTGCCTGCTCGTGTCAATGGGAAGCTTCTTTTTGCCTTGTGTCGGCGCTGTGCAGCGGAAGGGATACAAGTAGATTGTACACATAATGATGACGACCGTGCACTGACAGGCACATGGGTAGCAACTGAATTGCAGAAAGCAGTTCAACTCGGGTACAAGGTGATGGACATTTTCGAAATCTGGCAATATAGGCCTACGTGTTACAATAAAACAACAAAACAAGGTGGCTTATTTGCTAAATACGTTAACACATTCCTCAAAATGAAAGTTGAGGCGAGCGGTTGGCCTGCGTGGTGTAAATCCAATGCAGATAAATTGAACTATGTGGCAATGTTTGAAGATCTTGAAGGGATCCAAATTGAACCCACAAAAATTGAACTGAATCCTGGGCGCCGTGCATTGGCTAAGCTCATGTTAAATTCTTTGTGGGGAAAGTTTGGCCAGCGAAATGACCATACAAAGCACAAGATAGTGGAGACATATGCTGATCAGGTAGAAATATTGACGAACCTCCGCAACGAAGTCATCAGCTGCGAACCTCTTTCGGAATCAAAAATGTTTATTTCGTGGACAGAGAACTCTAATGACGTGACTCCTTCAGCATCCACTAACGTTGTGATCGCGGCTTATACCACAGCTCTAGCCCGGCTGACATTATATTCTTATCTTGAAATGCTCGGCGAACGCATACTCTTTTATGATACAGACAGCATCATTTTTGTTACTCGTCCTGGCGATACCAACCCTAAAGTAGGCGACTTCCTAGGTGATAAGACCGACGAGTTAATAGAGTATGGTCAAGGGTCATACATTGAAGAGTTTGTCAGCGGCGGACCCAAGAACTATTCATACAAAGTGAGATGTGGAGGAAACCCAGAAACTACAAAGACAATATGTAAAGTGCGAGGGTTGTCTCTAAACTATTCAGCAAGCAAGATTGTAAAAATCGAGATAATGCAAAATATGATCTTGGACGATGCGGCACCCGTTACTGTACATAACCCACACAAGATAGCCAGGGTACCACACTTCAAGATTGTAAGCAAAAAAGAAGATAAGATGTATCGGGCGGTAGTAACGAAGAGAAGACGCATCGAAAAACAATGAGATATTAATTTATCGAAATGGACGACATATGGGATAGCATTTTACGTAATTTAACACCGGCAAGTGACTCGCAAGTGCGCGATATTTTAGCAGATCTTATCACAAACAATAGTATTCATTTTGACGATGACATTCCCGTGGAAGACCTGGTGTGGCTGAGCGATCCTGACAATGCGGAACAGTTATTACGCGATTTTGAATTAGTCGGAGCACAACAATGTGAAAGTGATTTTCAAAATGTTCAGACGTATACACCGGAAAGTGCCTCTCAACTGACCGCCGCTGTGGACCCGTTCAATTCTCATCCACATATTCAAGCAAGGTAAGAAAGAAAACATTAACTATTTTTAAATTAAAATAATAAAATCTCACTATGCAACAATACATTTTATCAAACCAAAACTAACGCTCACTGAATAAATTTGAACAGAGATTTTTTAAAGTTTATTTGTTCCACCATTCATGACAGTAATGGGTTATACAATTTTATTTATTAATTATACTTTCAAGATAATTTTTAAAATTGTGTTTCCTTGATGCAGTGTACAACATAATTATTTTCTCATTTATTCTTTACATGTCATTTCAAAAATAGTTTTTTTCACGAATTGATATTTTGTGTAGTTTTCACAGATATTCGAAATTTATTTCTTATATCCGTAATGCAGTGAAGATTGTAATTTATGTTTACAGTGATCATACAAGTAGAAACAACAATGGTGCAGCGACTTCTCAACCTCAGGACAAGAGAAAACGGTAAGTTTGTGATGATTATTTTGTATGAGATTTTTCGAAATAATGTTTTCTATCTATTTCATATTTTTATAATAACATTAAAGTAGTGCACAAATTAATTAATTTTTCAAGTTTTGCATACACATAATAATATTTTATTTCCATTTTCATTCTACTTACAACGCAATGTAAAATTTCATTTATTTATTTGTTCCCATACATTACAGATAATTTCCAAAATATAAGGAATAGTGTTTTATTGCTATTATTATTTTTTGCAGTACTCATAGAGGAAGAAGAAGAAGCGGGAAACAAACAAGCAGCAACGCTCCAAGCAACAATGACGGGGCTGTTGTAACTGCATTTTCTGATATAAGACAATTTTAAAAGATATTTAAATAATATTTGTTTCCAGCCTTTCAAATTGTATAAATTATTTTGAATAATTAATTACATTTAAATGATTACATGAACTATTTCAGCCAATAATATTTCATTTTATTTTTTGTTATGAAAATTTTAAATCAGCCACGCGTAATAAATAATAACCAGTGTTTATTCTATGTGTATTAATTTCGTGCGTACATCTCATCGGGGCTCAGTGGCCAGATGTGCTTACGTCATAGTGCACGTATGCACACAGCACAGTGAACACACACACACACATTTGAACTGTGAGATTGGAATTTATTATCGTTCTCTCCGCTACATTATCGGAACATTATCGGCAAGTGCGCCCGAACTCTAGTCATTCTTTTGGACGTCATAACCTTCGAAATGTTGCCTATTCTTGTGAAAACTCAGCCTGCGTGGATGTGCAGGAGTCCCTTTAATTATGCGGACACTTCAAATCTTGTATGTGATTGGTATGCATTGCCTAACTATTGAAGTCATCCAGCTCTTCGATGAGAGCAATAACTTAAATCTTGTGCGAGAGTGGAATTTATTTCATCACCCAACCTCCGTCATACATTCCAGTATCCTGAGAATAAAAAATTGGAGAAATCTATATCTAAAACGCAAAACCCCTCTTTGAATACCCCCACTTCTGCCTAATCACCATGGGCGTCAATAAAATTAGACCAATAAAAACACTCAATTTCCGTGACTACATAACAGAATCATCAGTCGATGTGAAGGCGAGCAGAGAAGGCTGCTTCTTCTACAACACACTTACTAAGTCGCTCAAGGAGACTTCACGTCTGGTTGGGGCTCTAGTCTAGACAGGGCGGATCAACCAGGAACTTAAAAAAAAACACATCTTGGATCTTTTGGAACTTGGATTGGAACGTGGGCGAGAACTTGGATCTTTTGGAATTTGGATCTTTTGGACTTGGAATTGCAGGACGTCTCCGGAAAGAATCGCCGGCTTGACCCCTGGACCTGGTCAATATCTACAATATCTACAATATCTACAAATCTACGATTCGCGATAACACGGTAAACCAAACTTGCTATCTACGAACAAACTTTAAAAACTTTTATAAAATGGCTGGCTAGCTTTAAAACTTAATATCGAGAACTTTTGAGAATTTGATAACATGTTTTTGTAATTGTAAACTAACCTTAATTTATTTCATTATAATTGAATGTTGAAACTGTTCTTTTTCATTGTGTTAACCTTTCGTTGTCTGTCTGTCCCACTCAATATTTTATTTCCGTTTTCTCTTAAATTAAATTTCTACAGTTGATACCACTGCCTACTGACTTGAGCTAGACCGGCGCGCTTATAAGGTTGGTAAACCTGTATACCTGATTTTTCTGACAGCTGAGCTGTTTTTTTGAGAGTGAATTTGCTTGCTTATTTTCGATTTTAGATAAACTAAAGTAGTTTTTTGTTGTGTTTAATTTGTGTAATAGGGTAGAATAGTGACATTGGCGCGGCCAACTAGTGGGGCTAGATTCTATACACTCCCCGAGATAAATAATAAATAACTAAATAACTAAAATAAACCGTGGGCCAACTTACTTGTTCACCCCCGTTTTTATTTTGAAAACTGAATAATTAAAATTAAAAATGAGTGTGAAGGACGACAAGGAAGGTTGTAATTTAGAGAGTGAAACTAATACCAGGTTGAATATTGTTAGTAGTATTATAACGGATTCACCACATCGACCCTCACGCCCACCCCCTAAAAATTTTCGATCGGAGATGCTTCTGGTCATCAATACCCATCTTTTCACCAATTTTCGTTGCTCTACCATAAGGGCTTAACCCCCATTTTAATTTTTTTGTTTTTAAATCACACCCACCCCCACCCCATATTGAATTTCAAAAATGTTTTGAACTGAGGTGCTTCTTCATCTCGATATCTAGCTCTCCGTTAATTTTTGTTCATCTACTCCGTCAATTTTTGTTCCTCTACCAAAAGGCTTAACCGCCATTTCTTTAGGGTGTCCCACCCCTAAAAAATTATCAGAGATGCTTTTTGCCATAAAGGCTTAACCGCCATTTTAGGCCACCGCTTAAGCGACCGCTTAGCACCCGCTCGGGGGTTGGAATATTAAAAATATGGGGGTTGAAAGGAAAAACATATATATATTTATAATTTTATTTAAATACAAGTTGAAACTCGTACCAGCTCATCATCGTTTACTTTTTATTAATATAATTTCTGAAAAGATGAAACGTGGTCCAAGCTCTAACAATATTTTAGTCAAATTCATACACATTAATGGCTCCAGAGTTTGTATATTGTTTATATAATTTTTAACAAAGGCATAGAGATTTTCTTCAGCACCAGAACCACTTTCTTCTGCTTTTCTTTCTAAATTTTCGAGAAAAGAATAATAACACTGATTGATGCGTCGGTAAGATTTTTCATGGTTCTCTAGAATATGTAGAATAATGTCAGTGTGGCGCAGTAGATTGGTAAAGTTTCCAACGCCTAATGTTATTCGGCCACTTGCAGTTTTTAAAACGATTTTGTTACTACCATTTACTTTATGCATCGATAGTAAAACATTATTGGCCGTCATTTTAGTAGTGAAACCACCTGCTTCGAAAATGGAAATGTCGATTTTCTTCAGTTCACTTGTTAACGCTGCCCATTCCAGCCGATTAAACCATAGACAATTTTGAAAACGATCCTGTATTTTCACATAGGGGGCTAAATGCTCTCTTAAGTAAAATCCTGTATGTATCTGTTTTGTACAGCACCCATTAAGGAAGAAAACTTCCTTTAACAGAAACAGATCACACGTTTTTAGCATAGCTAAATTTATGTTGATAACCGTACACTTTGCTGGTAGAACTAAAAGTTGGGGGACCTGGTTTTCGAAGAAAGAACAAGTACAAGCTTGTCGCTAGGCATTGACCCCTGGTTACTCCAGACCGATGATTTTTTATTCAATATTACAGACCGGATGCTGATAAGCAGTGCCGGCGTCTTGTGGTCAGTTACGGCTACAAAGTACATGTGCAACTTCCGGTCTAGCTGATAAGGAGGTTTGCGGTTAATTAGTTTACTTGAGGCGGCTGCATTTGCAGTTTCATAAGGTAGGACTTTTGGTCTAGGTGATAAGCAATGTCGACATGTCTAATCTCGACGGCAGTTTTGCAATGGCTGCTGATAAGGAGGTTTGTAGTTAATTACTTTACTTGAGGCTGCTGCATTTACAGTTTCATAAGGTAGGACTTCCGGTCTAGCAATGCATTTTGAATCTTGCGTGCAATTTTGCAATCGATGTTGATAAGATTACTACTGTTGCGTTGGTCAGGGGCAGTCACCTTAGGGCATGCCAATGACCACGGGGTATATTAATAGGATCTCAGCACAATTGATTTCAATAGTGACCCAGCTTCTGTCCAGAACAGCCAAGACCCAGCTTCTTGCCTAGCCCAGCGTTTACTACAGCCAGACATCGTCTCAAAATTTCGTAATTACTTTAAATATTTTGAAGGTTTATGGGGGGGACCAGTAGTTTTTAAATTTAATTAATTGGTTTGTAATTGTTATTCAGATCGCAAACCCAGACAACCATTCAGTCGTTCCATCTTCATTGTGCCAGCACTCAAGTTTTTGTAAATGAATGTAAGTCAATTTAAAGTTATATTGGCTTTATTAGCCCAGCGTGTTTTTTTTAAATTTTAATTAATTGTTTATTAATTGTTATTCAGATACGAACCAGTCAGCCCATTTTCGCCACCCGTTCTTCGCTCTCTATAACATCCAAGTTTCCTGTTCTCCGCCTGAGCTTCAACACTTAAGTTTCCTGTTCTACGCCTGCGCTCTACACTCAAATTTTCCCGTTTCGACCTCCCGTTCTACCCTCAAGTTTCATTAGGTAAGTACTTAATTCCATTTAAAAATTCAGCATAAAGAGTACAAGTGGCTTAAATTCTTATTTCATTTACAGAGCAAACATGGACCCTCCCGCGTCTTAACTTAGTGAAAAACCACCCTCATTTAAAAGAAGTTAAAGGTTTCAACGCTTCAGGGAGTCAATTATTTTGTTAAAATCAAACCCCCCTGGTTTCCTGAAGTTTGATCCATTTACACTACATTTAAAGATACAGTTGTCGAAATTATAGAAACCCTTGTTGAGTTAATATAGCTCTTCACGATAGATTGGTATTGACAATACGCAATACAGAAAACAATTTAGAATTACAAAACCTGTCGGTATATACCTTGTAGAAGAAAAGAACAAATAAGAGGACTTCTGAAATTATTTTTTGCAGTTATTTCCAAAGGTTACGCGCACAATCGAATTAAAATGCCCGGTTCCTATTGACAGATAATCTAGAAATTCAGGTCGACACGTCCGAATGTTGAACAATGGGGAACGGAGGCGACCAGTATCAAAACACCAAAGTGTAGAGTACTTGCATTGCATGTATAAGTCGTTAGAAAAAACCAAGCATTGTCACTGTTAAAAAACTGAACGGAATTTGTCTCGCCAAAGCTTCTAATAATCGCCTCTGACCCATGTAGATAAAGACCCTAATTACAAATCTTATCGTGATGGAGGAAAACTAGACATAAAAGTAAAACGCACTTCTCGAAAAATTCAAATGATTAATCTCGAAATCGGGAAGGGGAATACGCGAACCCTTGAACAATTTCAGGCATTCACCTTAAAAGATTATAAAATTATCGTATTTAATGGTTTATTTAAACAGCGGAAAACACATCTATGGTTTCAAGAGCTCTAGTCACGCTGAGAAAAATCTTTTACCTACTCTACGACTATGTTAAATAATCATTTTAATGTAATGTTACGTCTGGACTGGGGGCATTCGGTTACAAGGTTTCCTTTTTGCAAGAGGTGTTTAAAACGGGACCAAGTGGCTCCAGGCATTAAACATGCCGATGAGGACTTGTTCTGGCTTGTCTATCGGCGCCTCCATGATTGTTTGGCAAGGAGCGTAGCTATTGGATATATGCCGCTGCGCTACTTCCGTAGTAATATTATAACGTGCTATAAACAAACATTTAGAAACCGTTTTTGGTTTTTTTATTTGTAAAAAAAACTAAAAAATAAGCCATGCCCAAGATTAGGCGCAATTTGTCGCACTTGCGATATGTTTTATTCACAAAAAATACGAGTGTTTCAAAGTATTTTGCACAGTTGCCGGAGGAAAAATTACCCTTATCCTGTGCCCAGGGCTTTATCCAGCTATTGCGATCCCTTAGTAGCTAAAAAGGACAACTTATGTTTGTATTCTACGACATGAGACATCAACCAACAAGACACTCCAGATTGGAGATACCGAATTGTATTTGACATAACACCTAATCCTTCTCGTTCGCTCCAAACAGCCTGTAGCTTATGCCTAAGAGAAAGACGACCTTACCGACTGCCCCAAGTGTGTTTGGTGTCAGGCCCCCCCCCCCGAGAAAATATTCTGGGGAGAACCCAATCGCCGATTTTTTGGAACTTTGTATGTGAAACCAGGCCCGGGTACTCGAACATACTCTATTGTTAGCCCCACTATGCTAAAGGCTTTATGATTCGCAACTTTCTACCGAGCATTGTGACAAACTAAGAACTGGGCTACCCACGCGCTTATCAAGGTGGAATAACATAATGATATTAAAGATAGAAACATATTACTTTTCTCGATAGTCTAAAATTTATCCCCATGCCATTAAAAAACTTACCCTAAAACGTTCAATCTAAATACGCGGAAAGGCTGGTACCCCCATATTTTTAACGTTTCTAGAAATCTAAATTATGTAGGCCCAATACCGCCACCCGTACTATTTCGGGGTTGATTATATGAGTAGTGAAAATCGTAGTGAATTCGAATTATGGTATGAAAGCCAGCTAGGAATAATGTACGATAATAAATTATAGAATAAGAGGCTACTTGTGGCAGGATTGTTATAAGTCTGCTACGCAGGGAGCCCTTTTATTTCGAAAATTATTTATTTGAAACAGGTAATGGGACCCTTTTCGAAAAGACTAACTAAAGGTCATTTTTTCCGCCGTTAATTTTATTGCAAAAAGACGCTCGATAGCTATCATCCACCTAGCTGGTTATAGACTGTAGCTGATACAAGAATCAGCTCAAAAGCTATTAAAAAATGGTTGATTTACACGGAAGAAAAACAGTCAAATAAAAAATCATAACATGCACTCTTAATGGTAGGGAAAAAAAAAACGATTGACCCGAGTTTCCTCAATACAAAGTCGATGGTTATTGTGAAGAAAGTCCGGCTAGTCTTTTGAAATTTTCTCAGGATGTAGTCATGTCGTCTATGTGTGTCTTCGTCAGAAGAATCGCGATCATTAGGACCAATTGTCGAACAAATGAGAACACTAGCCGATCGTTTTTCGAGCAACAACATATGGCGCGATTATAGCGGCAATAAGCCAATGCTGGCTACACAGTGGACAGATTATGTGGGAGTGTAAGTTTTTTAAAGCTATTCTCGATAAAGATCCGGTTTTAAATGCTAGGCTTTTTCTAATGCACCCACTCGTAATCAGCAAGCTATTCAGTTTCGAGACGCTCTCTATGGGGGGCGTACGGGAAGCTTTTTTTTAAAATTAGATATGTCGATTAAAAGAAGGCGAAAGAGAAAATCTTACATTGACATCAACTCTTTGTACCCTTACATATGTAAGACGGGCATCCCACGCATATCTATGTAGGGGATGAATGGGCCCAACGGTAGAGCAACTCTTCAAACTAAAAAGATGAATGGATTTTTTGACCAAGCCACTTTTGGCTCATCTGCGAAAACTCTACACCCGGTCTTACCTTTTAAGGCCCATTCTAAACTATTGTTTTCCTTGCAACGACAATTGCGAATGACATTAAATCAGACAGATTACGTGTTCACATAGGTGGACTTGCGGAGGGAAGAGCCATACCGGAACTTGGGATAATGGGAGAAGTAATTGACGCAAGTTTGCCCCAAGGGCTATTACTCAAACAAAATGTTTAAAACTTTTTTATTTATAGCCTATGACGTCACTCAATTTGACGGCGTTTAAGTGAGGGGGGGGCTTTGTTTCCGGATTGCCTTTTATTAACTGTTTTTTAAAACTTAAAATGGAGGCGTCAGGTTATCCAGAGTGGGTGGGTGGAAAACAGAGGCTGATAAGATAATAATACATTGCGATTACGAGACCACTGAAAAGGCATTTAAAACTTAGATAGTGCTAATATTGCTAAAAACCCAGGGGTCAAGCGGTATCCACACCCAGTTCCAGCAGTTAGCCCAAGGACACATTTGAACTGTATCTGGGGGCGCTATGCACTCCGGGGCAACCAAAAGCCGACATCATGGACAGAGAACCGGAAAAGAGTATCAAGTCCTATCAACCCCTGGGATTGTAGTTGAAGACTTGATATTCCCGAACTAGGATATGGTATGGATAACATGGAAATATAAAGACGAATGGTATCCCTCCTTGAAAAATGTGTGAACGTTGCCCTACCTGCCTACGTGACACCAACGGGGCACTGTTGAACTTTTTCTATCGTATACTAAAACTAGTGGGCCGGTCGGCGGGCACTATACTGTGACAACAGACACTCGTTGATATATGTTCAAGCCCATTTACGACACCTTGTCACGTACCGATAGGAGACCATCTTGGAGACATGACAAACGAATTAGAGTCCTATGGCCCAGACAGGGGCGTAGGAACGGCCGGGGGGATGGGGGGAAAAAACTCCCCCCCACCACTTGTTGGCTTGACCCCCCCACTGCGGGGGTGGGGTCAAGCCAGGTATAGGCTTTGTTTTGGTGTGGATTTGTTTTTTTGTTTTTAGGATTTTTTACTACAGTCAGGCTTGCAAACAAAGAAGGAAGATTTATGTAAACATTTTTTAGAAAGATTTAGTTAAGAGACGTGATTTGCGATGACCCTAGAGGAGCGGACTATATAGCCATCTGGGGGGGGAAAAAATTTTTTAGACTAATATTCATTATATTGTGTGCAGTGTTGCCACTCTCAAGCAGACTGTCGACCGATTTTCAGGAGGTAATCAATCTTCAATGCAATATTAGATTCAAATAAAACCCTTGTTTATTAAAAAAGTCGCGTGAAAACGTGTTTTAGGCCACCTATTCAAGTTAGCACCTTGTTAAAAATATCCGGCCTACGGCGAAATAGGCCTCCGGCGGCTGGGGCTTCGTCCCCCCCCACGCCCCGCACGGTATTGGTTCTCCACCCAACCTTCGTAATCAAACTTAGTGTGACCCATCCACTAAAAAAAAAAAAATAGTGCCTAAGCCCACTGGGCCAGACGCCTACATAAGTCAATTTTATATTGGGGGGTCTTAAAGCTATTGATATACTGTAAACAAACAACGTACGGACTGGGAAAAGACGAGACTGATGCAAAGTGCGCGGTTAACTTTAAATTTTGAAAATTCTAAAAGGAGTAATTTTAAATTCGATAAAAAAAGCTATTGTACGAACCGGACAAGCCCCCCATAAAAACTGTTACAATCCTAAGAAAAATTAACGTAAACAAATGGGCGTAATCGTTTCAGAGGGCTGAGACCAAAACGTTTACTCATGTTGTTTTCAACAAGAGACAGAGATTGACTGAAAATGATTCTCTGCCATCACGGATTTGGAAAAATTTAAAACCATATAGGCTATTTTTTGTCTCAGTCTGGCCTATGTCTTCGAGGCCGTACAAATAGCTTTGCTGTTTATAGCTAAAGAAAAACGTTGTTCCATCTTACTGTATAGAAGAATTGAATTTCTACCCAAGAAAAAGCTTATTTTAATTGCGCTGCCCCGGACGATATAGCTTTGTATGGAATAAGCTACTGCCAGTGTTGTTACCCATGCCGTTACTTTGGTAATTAGTGGGGCTAGTTTTATAGTTTTGTCGTGGTAAGATACGTTTGCAATTCAGTTTTTGATTCAAATCTTGACACTTTGTCGTGACGTTTCAAAATTTTTCAAAAAAAAATTCTCTGGTGTTTAGGAGAGCTGGGTTGCAGCCCATCTCTAATATTTAAAAAAACATGCAACGTTTCTCAAGGCATTCCTGATTTTTAAAACGAAAACGGTAAAACCTGCAAATGTGTTCGTGATGACCTTTATGCAATTGAATCTTTACAGTAAAAAGGTGTCCTCGAGGCATCCTTCAACTTACACTTATTTAACCATAGAAACCATTTTCGTTGATTCTCAATAACACAAGAATTTATTTCACCAAGGCTCTGGCTCGGAAAGACATTTCGTTTAAATACAAAGTATCTGGTTCGTTTTCAAAAAAACCCGGGGTAAAACTTCAAAAGGCCTATCTCGCTCTTTCAAAATCCTACCCTAAGAAAACTAGGCGTCCACCCAGTCTGAATCAAGCATTCATGTGGATGCAACCCTAAACACCCACACGAGTAACCTGTGTTGTTGTTTGGATGATGCTCTGTGTCACAATACAAAACGATTTTTGTAGCCAACGCTTTCGAACCAATATTATCTTGATACACCCAGTGTGGTTTATTCTAACATACCACGGCAATCTGATGATTGAAACGGCTCAAGTCACATAAAAACTCTCTTTACGTTTTAAAAAATGCTCAGACTAAGCTAAGAAAGGCCAAATGTGCAGTCAGGCGACGACGAATTAATTTAAAAACTATTATTAGAGTGCTTGTTCAATACATTAAACGGGATTAATATCATAAGATTTCTACTCAAGTAACAAAGCAACCTGCAAATATAAAAACTGTTTTCGAAAACTAACCAATCCTAAACTGGGGGCACTAAAGAGAAAACCGTAAAAATAATTATCAGAAAGGAGGTTTTTTGATTCCACTTTTAGGTAGTATCTTATCAGGCGTTTTGGGGAGTTTAATTAATAGACAATGACAAGATTTGCGGAAAATGTTTTAATGTCTCCCGAACTATTTGATAGATTACATGGGACGAAAGGAGGAAGGCGGAAAATAAGTGGAAGGTAAAATGCAGAGAGCATTAAAAAGAAAACAAAAAAAATACAACACTCTGACAGAATTCAGAAGATACCAGCAGCCCCTATTTAAAAGCTTTTGCACAAAGAAAACGCGAGGCCGACTGTGCTGGTTCCACTTTTTGAACCTAAACAACACAGGCCCTAGACCGACCTGCGTTTTAAAACCAGGTGTAAAGCCAAAACGTGGTGCAAGGCCTGGTGTATTTGAACCCAGAGGCGGTAACAACAGAAGTTGAGAATTTCACCATATATCCGGTTAACGGACGTCCGGTAGCTTGGCAATTTTCTAGCCCCGTATTTCATCACAAGCCGGCATGCAATTGATAAGTGATATGGTATTCACCGAGACGCGCTGGAAATTTTAAAAAACTTGGCGATGAACCAGTCCACTGTAGATATAATCAAATTATATAGGAGAAACACGCATTTCGATGGAACCCTGGGCTCTGGGAGCTCACCTAACCAGTAAAAAAGAACCTTAATTATAAACAAAAAGTAACCCAAACCAGATTTCCAGCTGTCACTAGAGTTGATAATTATAAGAAAATCCTAGGTCCATGTCAAAGGGGGGCGCATGTAGAAAAATGGGGTTAGAAGTAAAATCTAGCCGTAGTGAAAAACAATTATAACGAAAGTTGTTCTCTCGTCCTATTCCCGCCTAATAAAAATCCAAATGGGAGGGGACCGTCAATTTAGGCAAACTTTTATAATTTAAAGGACATAACGGCGGGCGTATGCTTCTGTAGATAAACTTAAACAAGCCAGTGGGATCTTCACGCCCTACGTATTTAAAATGGTTAGATGCTCAAGAAAACTGACACCCTACAAAGCCTATTAGAAAACGTTTTCCCGGAATCCTTATGATTCAATCACCAACATTGGTGAACTTGTATGAGGCTTTGGATTACATAGACCTCCTTCACATCAACTAGCGTGTGCTCTTATGCGATCTCTCTGATCTCTCGTCTTATAGACTAAATACAATGACGGTTTCTAGTTTTTACCTAACCATAATCGGTGTATTCTCAAAGTTTGTGTGGAGTCTGCCTTTAAAAAATAAGCAGGGTAAACATATAGCCCAGGCTCTCGCGAGGAAGTGGTAAAAAAAGACACTGTTGTGATTTTCCAGACAGAATAAGGGAAACCGAGTTTCTAAATCATACCGTACAGAGTTTATTTAAAACGCTTATGGGGTTGAATATCGGAGCTCTAATGGACCCAGTAGTAAAATGCGGCATAGTGACAAGCGGGTACAGACGAACCGAAAATGCGAAATGTTCGTGTTGGTGTCCGCGTATAAAATTCTACACATAAAAAACCTGTTTCTTTATATAGACGTACTCGGACGACTTGGTCCAGGGCTACAATGACTCTGTTCATTCAACAATAGGATTGGAAGGGATCCTTCAAATATTAGTCCAGCGTAGAGGTAGAGTTCAGAGGTAGTAGCTTCAGATAGTGGAACCTCGCGATATAAAAAAACTATAGGGTATTGCATGAATATAAAAAAGTTATTCAAAAAAGGTAGTACCGTCATTAAGTTAGAGGGTGTGGACTATGTACGTATAGGTAGACAAAACATGTTTTGTCATAAGGATAGCCTGAAACTTTACCCGGAAATTTTCAAAATTGTTACCAAAGTAATTCTATATACTACCTGCCCAACCTGTGTATGAACTTGATGATTTAAATAATGGAGCCAATACACGGTAAATTCTACAACTTTGAACTAGTGCCGAGTTCAACTAGGTGAATTTATTTTCTTTTTTTTTTTTTTTTTTTTTAACTTTTTTTTTTTTTTTTTTTTTTTTTTCTCAGTTTCCCATGTTTTTCTTTTTTTTTTTTAATTTTTTGTTTTTGTTTTTTTTTTTTTTTTTAACTTTTTCTTTGATTTTATTGTTTTTTTTAAAATTGAAAAAAGTTTAAAAGCAAGACGTTTTTTCTCTTTTTTTTACAAAGCAGGGAGAAGTTGACATTTTGTCAAATGGCCTGTGGGTAATAATTCCGACGCAAGTTTAATCATGGATTAAAATGCATCTAATGTACGACGTATCTAAATCATATTATCTTGTATACAGATGGATTCTTTCAAGAGCAGCTTTAACATTGTCGCCCGACTCCGTATAGGGAAAAATTTCGGCACTCACTCCATTTAAAAAAATATATGAAGTTCAAAAACTGGCGAAGGGTGGAGACGTCAGTACGGCGCATCTATTCCAAGGGCGACTTTGGAAGCCGACGCTGCAGACGATAGTTCTGCCATTCTACAGTAACATTTACCTAAACGTCTATAATGACGTTGTATCAGCAGACGAGACGCATGATGTGTTAGGGCGAGTCACACTGCGCATAGTGAGACCTAGTGTCTGCTCCATGAGGGGATTAGCCCCTGATAATTAATTAATCCTTAGATTACTGGTAAAAAACGTTTTTGTTTTAACATTAGCAAGCATCGGCACCCACTCAGGCCTTTAAAATAATGCTGTAAGAGAAACTGTAGAGGCGCCTATGCAAAGAGCTTGTCTGCCATATTTACCTAAATGGACGTTGTGTTCGGATGAGCTGTTAGGACGTGTGAATAAGCATCGTGGAGACTTTGTGTCTACGCTATGCTGGCCCAAGACAATTCATTCATGCTTAGGATTTATTGTAAAAACTTTACCAAAGCCAAAAAATTGATTTTGGTAAAATTCCTATTTCGACAGATGAACCGCCTTCAAATCGATGAGCCCACTCCTCTTTAAAGAGTTGACATGGCTTGAACCATTTGAGGGGGGGGGGGGGGGGGGGAACCCCCCCCCGCTATGAAAATACTTAAATATGGAGAGAAAAATTACAGTCAGCAGGCAAAATACGCATTATGTTAGAGGGAGCACGATTATGATTTTCTATGTATACATACCAGGCAAATGTTTTGTGATATTATATACAGAGTATTTTAAATGTTGTTAATACCAGAGATTACAAATTAAATGCACATATGAGGGTTATTCCTGACGGCTCTCTCTCGATTTCGTATAAGTTTTAACGGCCGCGACGCCTTAGCGCCGGGGGGCCAGTTACAAGGCTTTGTTTAAAAAATAATACTTATAAAAAACCTGTACATTTATTTCTAAAACCTCACTTGTGTTCCTGTCCACCGAGATGGACTAGAGAGTTTTATGTGACCTACCTTCGACAGTTCAAAGGTTTCTACCCTAATAATGATTATCCAGCCTTTACTACAAAGTTAGACAAGACCCCTTAACCTTGAAAGTAAGTACCTATAGGGATTTGCAAAGCTGACTTCCCCTCAGGGCTTTGATACGCTAGAAACGGAGGTGACTGATAATCGAGATGAGTTAACTGCTAATATACTAGTTACTCGTGTGGTTTCGTATGTATTTCGGATGAAAGATACAAGTCATATCGAAGATCTTTATACAACAATACAAAACTCGGTACAAGATCGGGTGTAAACACGAGCAATTACTCAACTAAACGAGTCAATTATTATATTTTATACGCGGACCAATACGATATTTTGTCTATAATGAAAAGTAAAATAGTAGTCGTCCCTAATCGGCTCCTAGCAAAAGGAGGTTGTACGTAAAGAGCCTATAGCTATTAGTCGGGAGGGGCCAGAAACATGTCGACCTGGAAAAATAGATTTTCACTTGCCAAATTTACTCTGGTTTAGATCCTTGGTATCAGCTATTCGTGATAGGATACCGAACCCTAAACAATTGAAGGAGGATTAGGGGCGGCAAATGAACTTATCAGAAACCTTGCGCCAGTGATTTATATCGGGCGCATTTACAGCCTAGCAAACGCTTACCAAGTGTATCAAACGACACTAAGCCCGTGTATGTGTAGTCAGACATTATAGAGCCTCAGTAGTGGGTGATAACTGGGCACGTAATTTATATAGATGTCATACAGTTCCATCTTTCAGGGTCAGAATATATTCAGCCAATATATTATTTACCATTGTAGGTAGAGAAAGACTTTCATAGAGAGTGTTATAAAATTAGTTTAAAGGGGGTATTTAACCGCTTAACTCAAAAAATATATTTTCATTCAGGCTAATTAGGTTATTATTGAATTTAGCAAGCTAAACAGAAAAATTTTTGGGGCCCCCATTGACTTCCCCAAAAAATTGTCAAACATGACATATTCTGAGCTAGGTCCAATCGGCAAAAAATTTCCCATAAGAAATAACACGGGGACGATCTTTATGCCCCGGACCTTGGAGGATTATTTTGATTCCAAAAAAATATTGGCCACTTATTGACGTACTTCTACAGCCTTTCGGTAAATTCTCTATATTGTTTTTAATTTAAGCAAGTAGTTCGGTCAAAATATGCTGATTACCAAGATGGGGTGTGATTTTGGAATGCATTTTTGGTGTTTGAGGTATATGGTAACAATTCAAGACACGATGATATAATGGGGCATTTTAGATTGGTACTATGCTCTAGTATCTATGTGGACCAAAAAAAGAAGCAGGTTAAAGCCGATTTTAGAAATTTCCCAAAACACCAATTTTTGCAAATTTCCGGACCAAAAAAATTCAAAAATTCGTGTTAAACCACAGTTACAAGATATAATTTTTTAAACTGTCATTTAAGTGTAGTATTGTGCTAAAGATCACGTGGTAAAAAATATTGTTTGGGTTTTTAGCCCCTTTAAGAACAAAATTCGGTAATCTCGTCAAGTTTGACGCTTCCCCAATACCAACGATAGCTTTGTTACATTTTGTAAAGGTTTAAATACAAATGTTTTGTTATTTTTTTATTATATGACCTAGAGCGATGGAGGGTGTAGGGCCAATCTATAGGGCCTCCTATAAAGTGCAGCGTGGAAGTGGTATAGGAAGCTATCTAGGGGGGGGTTGTTTAGAATTATAAGACCATTGTTTATTAAGGGGCTTAAATCAGTGGGACGGGAGACATTAAAGACGGCAGGCAATGTGTTGACAGACATTTCTTTGAAAAAACCAGAGGAGAAAATAGGTAATATCGTTTAAAAAAATGTACAGCAGACTGTTGATAGACATATGCAACAGGGGGGAGGGCTGTTGAAACGCAAACGTAGCACTATTGATTTAAATAGGAGGCTTAAAAAAAAAGCTCAGTCTTCTCTCAGACGTCGTCGACGCGTCAAGCCCGTTTTGCGCGAGAAACGGGACATTTTCGACTAATCATGTTGTGTAATAAGTCAGAACTCGATTTATTCACTGAAAGACCACTCCAGAATGACATTAGGGGAAATAGAGTTGTTGGCTATAAAAACACTATTACTTTAGACAATGCCAGTCAGCTAGAATTTTTTTGCCCCGCCAACCCTGAAAATTTTCGTGACTTAGCTTCTGTCTATTTATGGTTAAAATTTAAAGAGTTGAAATCGTCAGGCGAGGACTTTACCGCCCCCGACACGAACCAACCTGGGTGTGTCAACTATTTGCTTAATTCTCTGTTAGGTGAAGTAAACATTTCACTCAACGAAACTTTAATCACCAAAAACGCTGACAATTATCCATAAAGGTAGTACATTGAAGCAATATTAAACTATTCTGAAGACACAGCCAAGACGCATCTTGCGAATGCATTTTTTTTTGGATACGTACGATGCCTCGGGGCTTCTTAGTGCCACAGATAGCAACTCAGGTTTTAAAAAATGCGCTGCCCTTACGGCAAACAGTAGGACAGTAGAAATCATAGGGCGTATTCACGTTGACCTATTTAATTCGTCAAAACTAATGTTAAACAATGTTTCTATGCGAGTAAAACTAAACAGATCAAGCCCTGAATTTTATATGTTTTCAAAGACAGCCACACCTACGGGTAAAATACATATTCTATATGCGACCTTGTTTGTGAAGCAGGTGGAAGTAAACACAGATCTTTCTCTTGAAATTGAAAAAACATTTTTAAAAACGTCGGCCAATTATCATATTCACAGAGTCGAAGTAAAAAATATTACTATAGGGGCTGGAGCGAGTTCAGTTAATCTCCCCAATCTAATAAATGGTCAGATACCTAAATACATTATTTTTGGCCTTGTAAAGAACGATAGGCAGTGTCACCAGCAATCCATTTCAGTTCATGCATGCTGACCTGTTGAATATTGCAGTGTTTGTAAACGGGGTGCCCGTTAATGAGCCGATACAGTGTGATTTTCGTCTAATCGAATCAACTGCATTAGCATATCACACCTTATTTACTGGCACGGGCGTCTATAATCAGAATTATGCACATTTAATCACGAAAGAGTTGTTTTACCATTGCTATACCTTATTTGCAAATGATCTAACCCCAGAAGCCGCCGGAATAGAGTCGCATTCAAGCATTCCACAAAGTGGAACAGTGCGTATTGAATTACGGTTCGCTGCCGTACTTTCTGCCGCTTTAACGTGTATTGTTTATGCCGTGTATGACGGAACCATATCTATCGACGAAAAGAGGAACGTTTCTTTAATTTATTAGAATGGATTCTCTCCAGATAAAAAAAGCACTTGCATTTAAGCACTTCAAGGGGGCTTATGCCAGAGACAGACTCCCTAGATTTTTTTAATTACCCGCCATTTTCGTAATCAATTACGATGCCCATACACGCGGCGGATCCCACTGGATAGCAATCACCTTCTCAGAGAGCGGATATGGAGAGTTCTTCGATTCATATGGACTACCCCCACTACATCATGACCTGCTCGCCTTTCTCGACGCCCACTCCTACCGATGTACATACAACACCAAACGTCTACAAGGCCCAAGGCTCCAACGTATGCGGCCTTTACTCGTGTGTCTATGTCAAGCAGCGAGCAACACATCACTCTATGGAGGCGTTCACCAACCCTTTTTAGCGCCGACGACTTTTGCTCCAATGATTGTCTAGTGATAAAAATGTTTCGTCAAACGTTTGGACCATGTAAACCATGTGACATTGAACAAATATGTGTTCCACAGATTGATATTGTAACGAAATGGCATAGTGAGCATAGCTACACATGCCAATTCGATACAATATTAACAAACCCACATAATGTTGCTACACAAGTCACAGAGCTAGGTAGTGATAGTTGGCCAGGCTAGCTCGCTCTTAGGATTTCCTACATAGCTAATCAGGTAATTTAGCAACTTGGCTGACCTAAAGGTTACTGACGAAGACTGTGCGTGTGTTGTTGTTTCGCACACAGGCCTGGCCTTCAGCCAAGGTCAACTAGTTTGAACACTATGCATTCTCTTTGTACACTATTGCAGCCAACTTGTTTATGCACAAAACATTACATTGCACTTTGCCTATGAGGTAATGCATACGGTGTATTGCATAGCCGATATCACACTCTGCTCTTGGCTTAACACAATACTCTAAAATAAGCAGCCAATTATCCTTTGTATAAATGCACTCTGCCGACATCCGGTGTTTGAGTCTTTGTCGCCAGGACGCTAGCCGCTCGCATTCAGATATGAATGACAGTTGCAATAAAGACTCTTCTTTATTTCTAGCGGTAGACGGCGACCAAACTTAATCAAAGAGACCGCCGGCGCCTAATTAAAATAATACTAAATATTTTCAGAGCTAGCTAGAGAGTGTCCACCTAAGGTTACAATTAGAAAGGAAGCCGCCTAAAGGTCACTCTATCCTTCCAAAACAGCTCCATTCATTAGAGCAATAAAGATGCCACTAGCAGGAACTAGAACCCCCAGAAATAACGACACCACTCCTATATTTTTCTACAACGTCACCAAGCCAACACCATGATTTGGTAGGCGACGACCATGAGTCAGTGACGTAGGTAGTGGGCAGGGTTTCTGTATAAAAGGAGCATGGGATGGCACAGTAAAGTCACTTCTATCTTCATCTCTGCCAAGAGTGGACATAGAACCAACTTTCAAACCAACTGTGGTGTATTACCCGAGGGACTCTGGTGAGTGTAATTCAATCTTTTACTATGTACCTATAAATGTAAACCTTTCACCATGTGGTGTTGAACTATTATATGTATGTACGATGGCTATCCGCCGGGAGTATTCCCAGGACGTAAGGGACGTCATTTTAGTAACTCATTCAGAGGTTATAAACTAAACCTAGGTCCTTCAGGCCGACCTATATGTTAAATAATCAAACCAGGCTCTAAAACGTGTACAATCATGAGTGTCTTATTAATTAAATATTACAAATGTAATTAACTTCAGTGTTATTGTCCTCTTCCTTCAGTCATCATACTCACTGATCCACCGGAGGTTTCATACCTCTAATTAAAACGAGACAGTTACCTCTCAAAGTCATGCAGTAATCTATCAATCGGTCTAAACTGAACCGAACAAAACAGTTTTGGTGGAGGCGTAAGTAACCGGCTAATGACTTGGGAAGACACTACCGTGTCGTCCCCGGTCAGGACCGTAGGGTAGACCTACTCCATAAATGACAAGTTTTGTGAATTTCGTGAAGTTTGGCACAAATACACGGTTGGGAGTTAGGGAAGTGTTCTTCTACGCGTACGCCAATTACACCCTTCCGGTTATCACAAACACACTGCGAGAACTTTGTGAGGAAGTACTGACCAAGAAACAGAGCGTGGAACTGTATTAGGAGGGGTCAACGTGTGTTGTCACCCATATTTTCAACCAGCTTACGTGAAACTTCTTCTACGCAATTATTAGCGTGAGTGGTTCATTGTCATTGGTTTTGTGGATAAATAAAATATTTATAGCCTACAAAATCCGGAGCACAAAATCTCCCGACCAGTTTGTTTTAATGGATCACAAAGTTCAAATCCAAGAACGCAAGCAATAATGAGCATTTACTTAATGCGAAAAAAGAATAGTGATAACGCTTGCAAATAGCGTGTTCAGTTCCACTTCAGAATCGTCATTTCTCGGTACCAACACTTCTTTGTCGACATTTTCAACAGTTTTAAACTTCATTAAAACAAGGAAATAAAATAAAAACCGTGAGTGAGATTAACTCAAAATAATTAAAATAGACTTCGCGATTAATTGAAGTTTCCTTATAAAGAATATTTACAATATTAGTACACAGTCACGAAAATGAGTGACAGTGCGAAGAACCAAGTGTGATTAAAGACACTTAAAGACACCCCAGATTATAGGGATGATGCGCGAGAGGTTTCAACATCAATTTCACGAAAAAATGGAAATGATATTGAAATAATTGAAGTTTCTCCGAAAGAAACATTACTAACATTATTCTTTCAAACACGTATGGTTGGAAAAATACTGTTTATACCATAAGACTTGGAATGTATTAGTGCATTAGGGCACATTTTAAAAATTCCAATTCTTAACCATGATTACGTCCAGCCATAAAGCGGCGACAACTCAACAAATAGAATGACTAACAATGCACATTGTGTCACGAAATTTGGAGAAATACTTAGTAATAGAAACTAATTATTAAGGATGTTAAGGATATTAGATTTGTAACCATAAGAAGTGACAAGGCATAAATGAGCTGCTTCACGTATAAGTAAATCAGAGGGTACATTTTGATTGCTTATAACCGAATTGCTGGAATAGTCTACGAACCGGGTGAAGTTCACAGTTAAACAAAATAATTCAAAACCTTGAAAGTGGTAAAGGAAACCACACAGTACATAACCCTACTGTAATCTCTTGCTTGACGTGAAACAGCAATAAACCAGTAGATTATGATTCTGACAACATTAGAGTAAGTAGGACGGAAAGATAGGACACTGTGAGTTTAACAAGCCTCCCTAGCTATTTTCAATTCAATATCTATCATATTTCCATATTAATATGCAAATTTATTCAATTAATTTTATTAACTTCATTAATATGCAACATATCAAATGTATCTACATCTATATAGTATCAGTCAACAATCAATTATCATAGCCAATCCTCATTTTGGTGAAATTAACTCTGTAATTATGATCAAACTGATTAATTGATAATTAACCTAATTAAGCCATTTCCGGCTCGAATTTCACATTTTAAAGTAGGCAAATGTATGAACACTGTATATTAAAGATGATTACAGCTTATTTGGAGCGTTTTCATCCAGTAATAGTTGAGAAATTTGAGTTTTAAGACTAAGTTTTCACCTATCTGTTTGCACGCAAGCAGAATAGCATTGATATTATTTCCGCCTCAGTAAGTCGTTGCTCAGACAGTAGACGCCAGGGTCTACGTGACTTTTTGCGTTTTCCAACACGCAAAAAGAGGGGTAGAATCTTCTCGAAGGAGGATATAGTGTGTACGACTTGAGGTCCAGTTTAGCGAAGGTGATAGGCCAAGGGGGTAGTGAGCGGTGAGGGGGATGCAAGATCTAAGGTGAAGGATCTCTACCATCGTCGTAGGAGAGGGAAGCTGGACACGTGACAGGTAGTCCTAATAAAAGTTGTGAATGTAGGGGAAACCAGGGAGTAGAAGTCGCAGTCGGAGTCTAAGAGGTCGGGCGTAGGTGCGGTGTGTAGCCGGCGATAGCCGAGGAGGCTATTAATTAGTTCGAGTGACGGAGGATAGCCGGATTGTGATCCAGGTCATGGTGCGCGTCTAAGTTTTGTTTTTGGCTCCCTGGCCTCGAGGGGGAGTGAGATGGTTTTGTTTATACGATAATCAAGTCGATGATTGGAGTGATTCTACCGTTTGTGTGATATTAAATTTACAACATGTAAATTTACATTTGCATATTTTAATCGAGTGTCGTTTGCATATTTTAATTGATTCCATTCTACGAGTGTTTCTTCTGCGCATATTTTGATTTCGAACTGTTTCGTGACTAGCAAATGTCACATGTGCCTATTTGCATATTCCATTCATTTAACATTACCGGATTTTGGACTAATTATTGAATTCCTGGAACTATATTGCGAACAATAAACTTTCAGTCGATGCTTGGGTTATAAATGGAATGTTCTCGTGGTGAAGATTCTCAATAGTGGTGTAGTGAGTGGCTGTTTCTGCGCAGCTAGTGTTCCCCTACGATCAGCTGAGATAGGCGGCCAACCCAGGATATTTGGATTACATCGCACCATGCACAAATCAACCGGATAAATGATGAGTACACAATAATTATACTTTAATTAAAATCAATTAAAACTCAGATTTCTTTATCAAATTCCAATCATTTTTTTATTTTTTAATCAAAAATATATATTAAAATTTTGGGGGTATCAGATGTTACATAGGCAGGGGGAATAGCCCATTGGGAAGTAGAACATTATATCAGAACGGATCCATAGGTAGGCAGGTTGATGTATTAATTGTCTGTATTGTTTTATTTCAATATAACCTAAATCTTGGATGGAAATTCATTCACAAATCTTATAATTTAGTAGTTTTTGATCCATTTTGAAATCCTTTTGTTTACTTTAAGTTTGTTTTTCAGGTGCTAAAATTTGTTTTACAAGATTAATTAATTAATTATTATAATTAATTAATTAATATAATTATTTTTTTTTAATTGAAGAATATTTTGTGTTCTTCCGCATTTTTGAGCTAGTAATTTTACTTTTGTTTTGTTAAGTTACCACCTCCGGGCAAAGAAACGCTTGTTTCTGGGTGGTTACCTGACAATTTGTCGCCCAGTACGTGTGGCATGAATTTTACTGCGACCTGAGGTAGTAAAATTTTGAAGTGTTAAAATTTCGTTGGTCTAGCCAAATTTGGTTTCCTGACAATTTGGCGAGCCCAACGTGTGGCATGTAATTAACATCGACCGAGGTAATTAATAAAATAAATAATTATTATTTTTTTCTCTAATTAGCACATAAATTGTAATTCATATTTCGATAATAACATGGACAAAATGGATCAAACAAAACAGGAAGGCATGTTTAACAGTACAGTTAATGAGATGAATTTGGAAGGAAAAGATGCATTTCCTGATATGTCTAGTATTGTGTATATTGAAAAAGAAAGCATGCCAGAGATGGAGACTATTTCATCAATAGGAAACTCAACTGTGACAGGGTTAGGCACACTCACAGAGACAGATGAGGGAATAGTCAGTGGAAGTTCAATAGATAACGGTAAATCAGAACTGATAACAGAATCAGAGGGGGAAACAAAAAGTGATAGTTCGGTAGGGGTAGATAGGTCAAACAAACAAGAGGAACAGAAAAGAGAAAGCATGCCAGATATAATGGAAATGCTCAAACAAATGATGTTTAAGTCTGAAAAACAATCACAAGAGTTAAGACAGGACCTGGGTGGAAAAATAGAGGAACAATCACAAAAAATGGAAGAAAAATTTGATAAACAGATCGGGGGGTTATCACAAGAGATAGAAAATTCAATGAAACAGGTACAAGAGATAAAACAAGAAATAGGGGGGTTATCACGGGAAATGAGGGAGCAAATTGATAAAGTTAACATACAAGCACAAAAACTGGAAACAAAACTTGATAACCACTATCAGGAAATGGAAATCAAAATAGATAAACATATGGGGGAATTAAAACAGGAAATAAGAATGTGGTCACAGAAAATAGCAGAACGCAGTCATGAGCTAAGAGTAGAAAGTAAACAGGGAGTAGATGAAGTTGATGATAAGAATGAGAACAATGATTTGAAAATGGTAGAGTCAGAGAGTGATGTGAAATCGGATGATAATGTGTTTACCGAAAGCATTGATATGGCAATGGATAGAGATGATGAAAGGTTTGAGGATATTGAAATGATTGAAAATGTTGATAATGAGGGACTGGATAATAATTTGATAATAAAAAAGGTTTGCGGGTTTGATAATAAAGTGATTAATAATGGATTAATGGAGAAAAGAAATGTGCTTGAGATTAGTAAGGAAAGAGTTAGCAAGGAGACATGGGCGATGTTAAAATGTGCAGTGAATGTACAACAGACAGTTGAAGGTAAACTAATGTTTGTAAGGAAGAGAGAGAGATGGAAGATGGGATTTGAGCAGACAAAAGTTGAAAGATGGAGTATTGAAAAGATTGCTAAGCTAGTGGGGGGTAGGAGGCCTAAACGGAAGGAAAGGCTTGAAAAAAGTGCCTTAGCAAGGTTCAAAACGCGAGGTATGGGACAAAAACAGGTAATGGCTAGACGCCGGATGAAAATGACAGTGACCGGTCGTCTGGGTGGCATAAAAACGAAAATGAAAGTATGAGAATAATAGACAAGTCAAACATCAAGAAATAATGATTTTAAGAAGTGAAGTAACTTCGTATTTGTAATATAAAGTGTACCTAATTAGAAGTTTAATTAGGACAAAATAATAATTTTTTTTATTAATATCATTATTACTCGTATATTAGAATAAAATTATAAAGGATTGTATTTTGCAGATATTTTGTGTAGTGGAAGTTGGTTTTGTGAAATATAAAATAACCAAGCATTGTATTGATTCTTGTATCGCGAGATGAATATCTATCCTTTGAGAGGCACGGAAAGCAGCAAAAGAGAGGGGGGTAGTTTCAGAATTGAAAGGGTATGGTGCGCATGCGTGAAATAAACGCAGACTAGCGAGGTCGTCTGACTTCGACATAAAAAGTGGTTTGTTGACAAAAAACAGCTGTGCCGAAAATCGATACTCTCAAGGTATAGGTTATTCCAGGAAGCTAGCTCTACTTCTACCAACCAGGAAGTAAAGTCAGTTTCAAAATGAATACACCAACCAACTTTACACAATTTATAATTTTCAATTTAAATTTTCATTGTTTTTCTATTGAATTGGTAAACCAATGCCAACTTATGATATAAGGATTGATCAATATATGACAATCATTGTTTAGTGATGAATAATTTCCATTTTTAATTTTAATTTTAATTTTTAATTGTTATATTTATTTTCTTTGAATTACATTGTGGATGTACTGCAAATGGGAATAGTTGTGTAGGCAGGCGAGATGTAATTCAACTAGGTGGAGGATTTTTCATTGTAAAATGATATAATAATGATACAAAAATAGTATTAAGTGATAAAGAATTTCCATTTGGGTAATTATATTTTTTTGTCATCATTAGTATGAATTAATTAAATAGATTCCAATTTAATTGATTCATACGGGGGGTAATTGTGAGTTTAACAAGCCTCCCTAGCTATTTTCAATTCAATATCTATCATATTTCCATATTAATATGCAAATTTATTCAATTAATTTTATTAACTTCATTAATATGCAACATATCAAATGTATCTACATCTATATAGTATCAGTCAACAATCAATTATCATAGCCAATCCTCATTTTGGTGAAATTAACTCTGTAATTATGATCAAACTGATTAATTGATAATTAACCTAATTAAGCCATTTCCGGCTCGAATTTCACATTTTAAAGTAGGCAAATGTATGAACACTGTATATTAAAGATGATTACAGCTTATTTGGAGCGTTTTCATCCAGTAATAGTTGAGAAATTTGAGTTTTAAGACTAAGTTTTCACCTATCTGTTTGCACGCAAGCAGAATAGCATTGATATTATTTCCGCCTCAGTAAGTCGTTGCTCAGACAGTAGACGCCAGGGTCTACGTGACTTTTTGCGTTTTCCAACACGCAAAAAGAGGGGTAGAATCTTCTCGAAGGAGGATATAGTGTGTACGACTTGAGGTCCAGTTTAGCGAAGGTGATAGGCCAAGGGGGTAGTGAGCGGTGAGGGGGATGCAAGATCTAAGGTGAAGGATCTCTACCATCGTCGTAGGAGAGGGAAGCTGGACACGTGACAGGTAGTCCTAATAAAAGTTGTGAATGTAGGGGAAACCAGGGAGTAGAAGTCGCAGTCGGAGTCTAAGAGGTCGGGCGTAGGTGCGGTGTGTAGCCGGCGATAGCCGAGGAGGCTATTAATCAGTTCAAGTGACGGGGGATAGCTGGATTGTCGTCCAGGTCATGGTGCGCGTCTAAGTTTTGTTTTTGGCTCCCTGGCCTCGAGGGGGAGTGAGATGGTTTTGTTTATACGATAATCAAGTCGATGATTGGAGTGATTCTACCGTTTGTGTGATATTAAATTTACAACATGTAAATTTACATTTGCATATTTTAATCGAGTGTCGTTTGCATATTGTCATGTTTGGGGTAGTTTCTACCCTTGTTACTGGTATAATTTCATTGATTATTGCTTGTGACAAGACAGTGATTGCATTACGATGTCACAAGTATAAGGAGGTCATGCTTGTTGCTGCAATGATCATTGCGCGCGTGTATGGCGTACGTGTGTTGCTGACAGATGGATTATTTTGTCACTTTATTGTTATTTGTGGCAATACCAGGTGTATTTGAATTGCTGGTCTAAGCATTGTGACATGAGTTAATAGACTCGCACCTCCTCCGGGGAACTAGTGCACAATGCTGACTTTGCGTTTCGAACTGCTTATGCTAATTAATTGACTTTGAATCACTCGGTGCTGAGCGACCAGGCTGGGAGTTGAACATACTTTTTAAG
>JAMZAV010009513.1:0-23850 GCA_024449915.1 Sweltsa coloradensis | reverse complement strand
AAAATATGCATTCCAAAATCACAAACCCTTCTTGGTAATCAGCATATTTTTGAAACGAACCACTTGCCAAATTAAAACAAATACAGAGGATTTACAAAAAAGGCAGTCGAGTCAATAATGCCAGTATTTTTTCAGATCAAAATCCTCCGAGGTCACGGGGCATAGATCGTCCCCAAGTTATTTCTTACGGGAAATTTTTGCCGATGGGACCTAGCTCGAAAAATACCAAGTTTCGACATTTTTTTCCGGGTCAAGTTGGACCCAATATTTTTTCTGTTGATTTCTTAATTCATAACTAGTTAGCCTGAATGAAATATATTTTTTGAGTTTAGCGGTTGAATACCTTTTTAACAATAGGTCTACATGATTTTGATTTGTATTATTTTTACGTCCCAAAGTGTAGGCGTAGCTATTAAATAGAATACTCATTTCCATTGACTTCGAAATAGTAAAATAAAATGTATTCCATCCTGTCTGAACATCATGTTTCATAATAAATTAAACAATAATAATCTCCCATTCAATGGACGAATAGTCTAACTCCGCCCCCTGACGTCACGACTCAAACATGTGATCAAAGATGGCCGTACTGTGGGACGATTTTAACTGACAGCCTTACTGTACCACACTAAAAACTGGATTGCTGGATTGAAATGATTCAATATTGTGTTGTTTCACAATGTTCGTCAAGAACTCTTGAGTCAAGAGTTAAAATAGGAGGGGTGTCTTAACACTCGTTTCCGAAGCATATCAAGTTGAGAAAGACGTGGGAAGTTATTATCAGTTGGATGAAAAACGTGTTACGAAAA
Organism: Sweltsa coloradensis; assembly: GCA_024449915.1. Taxonomy (NCBI): domain Eukaryota; kingdom Metazoa; phylum Arthropoda; class Insecta; order Plecoptera; family Chloroperlidae; genus Sweltsa; species Sweltsa coloradensis. The sequence continues at coordinate 23,041 of JAMZAV010009513.1, read as the reverse complement.
CATCTGATACCATGCTTTTAGGCCTATGTTCTTTGTTTTCGTGGATTCCGATTACAAGCAAATTCCTCATGGCAAACTTAAGTGTTTGCGAGATGGAGCCGTGCCCAGTGTTTTCCCGTTTTTTTATTTCCCGGACTGGTTAACTGTCTTCATTCTAAACTAAATCCAGGCTAATGAGTAGACCTGTTTGGTGCAAGAGGCCTAAGCACTAGACAGGCTACTTTTGTTAATGTGAAGGGAGGGTCTAGCTAGAATAGAATAGAATGTTGCTTTATTTCCATTAAGTGTTGCATACATAGTTAGTTTTATGTTTACATAACACAGTTGACCCCTAAGATAATAAAAGTACATCTCGTATAGAGTATATGGAACACCTAGGCCTAGCCTCTGCTTATTGGTAGGTTAATTCTAGCAATCTACCCTTGATTTTGCTTTTAAGGTTGGCCTCGGTCTAAAGCTTTCAAGGTTAAAGGCCTAAACTGTGTATAAACTATAAATAGGGGTACAGTTCTAGGCCTAAATCGTAGCAAAAGAGGTGTGTCTAGTCCTTGCCGAGTAGACCTAGGATTAGAACCTAGGCCTACCCCTAAGTTAAACCCAGACCTACTTTCTACGATATGATCTTGTGAACTGAGGAATCATAATAAATTATGTGGGCCTAAACCTGAGACTAAACTAAAAAAATACTTTCCAGAGTAAAAGCTTTGGGTTTATAGTCATTCTAGACCCAAAGGTATAGGGACTATGATGACCACCGTTTTCCGAAGTCCACACATCCTTAAATTAATTAACATAGGACGATACAATGAGACTGTAGCCTTCCCTAAAAAGCCGCTGGCTTCCTTCTTGACCTACATAGTCTTTGGCTAAGCCCATTCTAAAAAATACATATTTTTTAATGATTTTTTTCACCCGTACTGGCGTAAAAACACGTTAAAGTCCATTGCGCCAACCATATTTAGGTTGCAGTGTGTCCCACAGTTCGCGGCGCTATCTGTTGGATTTTTCGGAACTAACTTAGCCCCGCCTTCTACTAGTTGTCCATTACTGCGGTTGAATTATATTGACAGAGTTCCTATACTCCGTGATTCAACTACATCCTCTGGCTATGAAGTTGTGACGTGTGATTTAATTAAAGTCGACACTTGCGAGTTGCGACTCCATCACATTGAATAGTATTCCTGTTTACCTACAGTAAATATTCCTGTCGTAGATTAAACCCGTTGGTAACTCTAGTGTTGTGTGACATTTCAAACGCTGCACAATTGTTAAACTGTCAGGACTAATTTATTTAATAAGTATAAAGCGACAATGTAGCACACATCTGGTTAGGAAAACATAGTTTAATAACAAACCGGAACCTGGTTGTTGATTTATTCCTCGGCTGTCAATATGGATCGCCCTCGAATTGATTGGCAATGACAACGTTTTTAACTTGTCGTAAATTGATTGCGTAATGACTATACAAATAGCGCAATTATGTGCATGTTGCAAGCGTCAAATAAGAATAATCTGTCAAGTTATATGGCGAGTTTTATAACATTTGAAAATACCATCCTTATCGCTCAGTATACCACAATTAAAACTAGACACTAATAATCTTCTAACATCGTTAAAATAGTAATAACCATTATTGTCACTTAAATGGCGTACGACAATATACTTACTCGTCAAAACAATAATTATATCAATAAAGAACGCTACAGTCAACGTCATGCACATACAGATATAATTTTGTAAGTCAAAGAGAATGTTTCAATGTTTTGTTTTGTAATGCGTTGCTTTAAGACTCAAAGTAAGACTAAAGTGACAGAATTTTGTTATTGAGAACAAGAAATGAAAGACAAAGTCATATGAGATGGTGAGAGAAATAAAACCATGTCTAATGTGCGCCTTCCGTCTGTACGAGTGACCTTGTTGGCGCGTTGTTGGATGAGCGTAATTTTTTTTTTAAATTTAAAAAGCGTAAAATTGAGATTTTCATGAGAAATAATTTTTCGATTCGGCTCAAATTTCACACGAATATATTAATTCATAAAATTAAGGTTCTGTGAAAAAATCATTACAATCGGATAAAGCATGTCGGTGTTATATAAGTCGAAGAAATTTCAAAAATCGAAAAAAATGAAAAATTGCGATTATTATGAGAAATAATTTTTCGATTCCGCTCAAATTTCACAAGAATATATCAATTCATAAAATTAAGGTTCTAAAAATAATTACAATCTTACAATCGGGTAAAGCATGTAGGTGTTATAAGTAGAAGAAATTTAAAAAATCGAAAGAAAACGTAAAACTGCGATTTTCATGAGAAATAATTTTTTGATTACGCTCAAATTTCACACGAATATATTATTTCATAAAATAAAGGTTCAATATAAAAATCATTACAATCGGATAAAGCATGTAGGAGTTATCAGTCGAAATTTATTTTTTTTATCGTAAAATTGCGATTTTTATGACAAATAATTTTTAGATTGCGCTCAAAAACGTCCAGTTCTAAGTTCAGAGATTTCAAAGGCCCCCAGAAAATTTCATCGCAATTGGAGTATTGGTTCATCCGGAATCGTGTTAACAAACACACAAAAATACAAAAAAAAGAAAGAAGAAAAAAAAACATTCCGGAGTTTTTTTCTCCAGTGTAGTGAAATGGAATCTTCGCTTCGCTCATCCAACAAGAATAAAGTAGAAATCAATTGAGATTTATTTGTATATATATTAATTGTGCACAAAATAAGTTAGTTAAATCATGAATGAAAGAAAACAACACCGTTTTGAATTATTAAACTTAGTGAATTGACTTTGGTGTTTTGAGTTTATTCCCGAGCCCGGTTCATATTTGTAAACTTACTAGGGATTGGTCTTGGTTCTACTCAAGAAATAGAATGATTTTGATGAATATTTTCTTTGCACCATCTCTAAAGTGTCTACTTGCAATTTGACCACATACGTGTTTCATATTTAAAATATTCAACTCAGTTGGTCAAGCTTCAATCCACCCATTGACAATCAGTTATGCGACAGACTCGACTAAATACGAATTTATTTATTTATTTGTCATTATGATTTTGAAATGTCTACAAAATGCTTACTTCCAATTTTCTCCCACAATTTGAAGTTTAAATAAGGCATCTATAATAATCAGTGTTGACTTTTGCAGCGCGTTGTGACGTGCAACTAGCCTACATTCTATAAACCTGAGATTCTCGCAAACGGAAGCGTATATTTTATAATGCATGGGAGAAAGAGTTTATTCAATGTAGAAATAAAAATCCACTCCATGTTTAAACAACCATGTAATCTCAGCTTTTATAATTAAACCATGTATCCGTTTCAGAGACAATTTAATTCTACCAATTTAAGCTGCCATTGCTCTATATTAGCTCCAGGTAATTTTCTGTTGAATTCTACTGACACACCAATAAATCATAGATAACTGATAGGCAATCCGTGTGGCACACAAATTAAATTTAATGACATCAAGCACCGGTTTGTTTTAATTGATAGCATTCGAAGTGACAATTGTTACAAGAGAAAACGTTTTAATCATAGAAAGCAAAAAACAATTCGGATTAGGGAACAAGTTAAGACTAGTCAACCTGGAAGAGTGATGTGACAAGATAATCCACTATACCATCCATCTGAAGTTTACTCACATCTAGTTGCAGGAGTGTGTGTGTGCAATGACGAGCAGGAGGAAACAAATGTTAGAGGGGATTTGATTGTTTTTTTTGTGTTATTAAATTGAAACCAGATCAAAAGCTCCTTGCATGCAATTGCAATCAGGTTCAATTCCAGCCACCGGCAACCCCGCCTGAGAGTTTTCATGAGACATTCTGTCACAACTATTCTTCAAAGAAATAGTTTTTGTTTATTTATCAACTAGGAAACGCTCAGTTGGACGCGTTGATAAGCGAGCACGTGTTATAGCTAGACAACACATTACACATTTTTTTAAATTTAAAATTTTGCGACGTTCGCTGTCCACGGGGCCATGTTTCCAATATTATTAATTATTGCCAAGGTATTTGGGTAAACCCGTGGGTAAACCTTCCTTTGTGGATAAAATCCTCCGCCGTCTAGAGGACCTTGATATCATTTTCTTAGGAAAACTATTTTAACTCTTTGGTAACAAATAATACACTGCTTCTTCGATAGTATTTTGATTACTTCTAGGTGGCAGTGCATAGTGGCCAGAAACCTCGTGCGACTTATCGTTGCCATGGTAACGTTACTTTTGTTAAAATGTAATTTCCATCTACACTACTTATCGGATCAAAATAAAATTAACATATTCGTGACCGGACGGACATTCTCAATGATTTGGCCACCTCAGATTCTGTCACAGTTTAGTTTTTAAAAAAAACTTTCGATTAACTTTAATGTTACTTTGTAACTTTTTGAACGATTTTGCCACAAAACTAATGGCATTCAATCCAGAACGAAGCTTGCGGATGGTCAAAATTTCAACTCGATCCGAACCTCCGTTCGAACGTTATGGCGAGACATACAAAAAAAACAGTGACTATTTTTTTCCGGCAGAGTCAAATGGAAACGCTCGCTTCGCTCGCTTAATGACTTGAATGGATTATAATAAAATTGGAATTAAATGCACATTAAATTAACATGGTGTACTCGAAATAAAACATGCTGTTCTGGTAATTGATGAAATTGGACAAATTGAGACAACTGGTGTTATATCGGTACATAAAATAATATGTTTTATAATATGTTATTCACATCTTCGTCAATGCCACATAAATCCTTTAAATGTGTGGAGATAACAAGCAGCAGTACTTCATTGAGTTTTTTATTTCAGAAAATTAAAATTTAGTAGGTATATGCGTAGAAAAACAGCCTCAAAGCAATGTGGACCGTCACCAGACAGTACAATTCCAAAACATTATGTGAAAGCCGTATAACAACTATAACTTTCCACAATTACTACAATCTTTCAGGGACAAAACATAAGTCAACATAGCGGATTTTGTAAAATACTAAATTTAATTTAATTTTTGGTACGGGTGCCAAACGCGAACTATTCGCCACAGCGAGCCTGAGAAATAACGAAAATGTAGAAACATATCTGAACTTTACGAGGATGTTTTCGTGATAAGTAAAAAGTAGATTATTGCTAACGATTTGAGGGATTTATATTTCAGTGGTGGGTGGTGGCATTACGTTTAAGGTCTAAATTACGAAAATATCTACAACAAAGAAATATCATCTATAAACCCCAATTCATCGCTTGATCAACACGTCCATCTCGTTCAGTAGTCTTGGCGTACCTTACACATCTAAATAAATAAAATACATATTTAAAAGTCGTATTTAGCGACAACATAACAATATATTTATCTTCCTAGATACTTTAATTTACATGTGGTATTTTTCTTACTGTTTTATTTTACTCGTATTTAATAGTTTGGGAAAATATTTTTGGTACGTTATCTTTTTCCTTGTATAATATTAGTAAGCTATATAAAAAACATTCTTTTTGTGAAAGATATGCAAAAATACTGAAGTAACTAATTTTTCATTGAGTAATTGTTTACATTTATACCATGGTAGAACCATTGAGTATAGGAACTTTACAATACTCAATGGTAAAACACTTGATCAGATACACTCGATTCTGTAAGCCTTCCCTTTTTGCATTCATACTGTTTGAAAGACCTCCATACGCACTCACATTTCCACACGTAATATTAGACAACGACGAAATAAGTAAGATTAGTGAACATGAAAATTACCGCATGTCAAAATGTCAAGATAAAGTGTCTCTCAATGTCATCTCTATATCCGCATAAAACCAATGCACGCCACTCAAAACGTTAAAACAGCGAGATATAGAATCCCGTACGGGTTGGTTTTCACGAGTAAGAACTTTTGTCTGGAGCTATAACAGAAGATAAACACAACGCACACACGGACACTACACAAACGTGAAGTATTTACATTCATATTTATATTTATATTATTTATTCATATTTATTAAGGATTACAATCATTATGTTACGGGACAATTGCATTGAATTGAATAATCCTGTTTTCCTGTTTAGTGATGAAAGTGTACAAAAAAGTTTTGTGTTGTCTTGTTGGCAGATATTGGTAGTGATATTTATTAGTTAACTACCTTTTCTCCCCAGACTTAAAAATCTACTGTGCCGTTGCTTAGTAAGCAAGTGCAGCAAGTGCACCACTTTCAGAAGTGACGTTAACTAACTGAGAGAAAAGCATTTTAACTAGAAAATCATTTTGTAATATTATGTGATATGTAGAGATTTACAAAAACATCCATTGGCTGTAGCAGAACTAGAACCGAGAATTCGCCTATGATTAAGGAAAGTTAGGAAACTTTCGGTCATGTTTGCAAGTGGCTGGAATCGATCTGACGACCTCACGAACTAGAGAATTTTGAGCAATCGGTATCTATAACTTAGATACTTGAGGAAGAAAGCTATAACTTATGGTAATCTTCATGGTTTACTTGCGACTCAACTAAAATCCAAGTTTAAGACGCTAAAGTTCGAAAGGCAGCCTTGACTTTAAACACGTACTGTGGTGAGTTGAACTAGACTATCTTAAGTAAACCACAACCTGTGGCGACGACGAAGCTCAACGAAGATTTCTCGCTCTGAGACAAAACTTATGAAAACGGGTATTAAATAAAAGTTTGAAGAGGAATTATATAATCGTTTACTCACCAATCGTCCCGGGCAAATAGTGGCCAATGGGAGAAATATGTAAATATTATAATTAATGATAGTTAAAACAAATTGTTGTATTAGCATGTATGTACTGTAGTGTATGTGTGGCGGGGGAAGGAAAACGATAATATAATACTCGTGAACACATTAAGAATTAGTAGGATTTTGCTGTTATAATACCATGTTAAATTCAAGGGATACAAGGTCGCACGGGCGCTGCCATCTTGGATTTAAACAAACCGTTGCCACGCAGTTGCTACAACTCGTGAACACTCACATTTAGAATAAGTAGGATATTGCTGTTATAATAGCTAGGCGGATTAGCCTAACAATTGGGGTTTTGTGGTAGAGGGCTAAATTTTTGGACTGTAACTCAGAACAACATTATAAGAAAATTGCCTCGAGGACCCATGAAAAAATCCATCCGGTTAAGGGGTGGAAGGGGGGAAAAAATGGCATTTTTCAAATATAAAAAAAATCAAAAATCAAACTAAATTTGATCCTAAGTTTACAAAATTATTACATATTGTAGATAAAAGCCCAAATTTTAATAAAAAAATATATATCCCCATATATGTATAATAACCAGATTTTGAAACCTTTGTCTTTTTTTCAAAAATTTACCCACTGTGCTGGGAGGATTAGCCTCCCAGTTACGGGTTAAGTAAAAATAGGGCTGTGATTTTGTCTAAAACACTCAGAAGAATGATCTCAAAAATTGGCCGAGGAGCCCTCAAAAAAGTTGCTTGCTTAAAGGGAAAGAGGGGGTGTACAAAAAGGGGTTGATAAAACTAAAATAAAGAAATCCGTATTCAAATATTATATTTACAACGCCATATTAATGTGTATTGTAGATTAAGTCTAAAAATTTAATTTAAAAAATTAAAAATTTCACCATATATGTAAATCTGATCAGATTATGCGCCCTTTTCCCATTTTCATAAATTTCCTCAATATTACGAAAGTGTATCGTGCGACCACTCTTTTGTCACAATTCTCCTAATATTACGAATAGGACGAAAACAAAATTTTGTGATGCTTGGGTACATTTTTACTCAATGGACTTTGATCTCATTTTAAAAAATTCACTCATTTTTAACGAAAGGTATCGTGTGACCACTCGTTTTGTTCAAAATTATGCCAATTTGTAAGAAAAAGGATAAAAAAAATTTTTTAACACCTTAGGTACAGTTTCACTCAATGGACTTTGACCCCATTTTCAAAAATTTACTCAATATTAACGAAAGTCTATCATGGGGATGACTCGTTTTTTTCTCAAATTATCCTAATAATACGAATTTTGGGCGAAAAAAGATTTTGTCATACACTTTGTCCTACATACTTTTGAAAATGGGGTCAAAGTCCATTGAGTGAAACTGTACCTAAGGTGTAAAAAAAAAATTTTTTATCCTTTTTTCTTTCTATTGGCCTAATTTTGAACAAAACGAGTGGTCACACGATACACTTTCGTTAAAAATTTAGTGAATTTGTTAAAATGAGATCAAAGTCCATTGAGTAAAAATGTACCCAAAGCATCACAAATCTTGTTTCGTCCTAATTCGTAATATTAGGAGAATTTGTGACAAAAAAAGTGGTCGCACGATACACTTTTTGTAATATTTAGGAAAATTTTTGAAAATGGGAAAAGGGCGCATAATCTGACCAGATTTACATATATGGGTGAAAATTTTAATTTTTTAAATTAAAGTTTAGACCTTAATCTACAAAACACATTAATATGGCGTTGTAAATATAATATTTGAATACGGATTTCTTTATTTTAGTTTTATCAAACCCTTTTTGTACACCCCCCTTTCTCCTATAAGCAAGCACTTTTTTGAGGGCTCCTCCCGGGCCAATTTTTGAGATCATTTTTCTGAGTGTTTAGACAAAATTCACAGCCCTATCACTTTTAAACCCGTAACTGGTAGGCTAATCCTCCCAGCAGAGTGGGTAAATTTGTGAAAAAAGACAAAGGGTGCAAAATCTGGTTATATATACATATATGGTGATATATATTTTTTTTATTAAAATTTGGACTTTATCTACAATATGTAATAATTTTGTAATCTTAGGATCAAATTTAGTTTGATTTTTGAATTTTTTTATATTTGAAAAATGCCATTTTTTCACCCCCTTCCACCCCTTAACCGGATGGATTTTTCATGGCTCCTCGAGGCAATTTTCTTATAATGTTGTTCTGAGTATACAATCCAAATTCAGCCCTCTACCACAAACCCTAATTGTTCTTGTATTTTCCTTTAATCCGCTTGACTATAATACGCTGTTAAAGTCAAGGGATACTATAGGTCGCATGGGCGCTACCATCTTGGATTTAAACAAACTGTTGCCACGCAGTTGCTACAACTCGTGAACACATTTAGAATTATAGAATATTGCTGTTATAATACGCTGTGAAAATAAAGGTATACTAGGTCGCATGGGCGTTGCCATCTTGGATTTAAACAAACTGTTGCCACGCAGTTGCTTTTGCGCGACGTCTATTATTGTTAACTTCGGAAGATGACAATCGTTAAACAGGCAGTACGAATTTTGTTCATTTAGGTATAGGTTTCTTGTCCAAACATCTGCGGAGGTTATTATATCCGGAATATTTTGAAGAAAGAATTAAAGTCACTGTTCCTTTAAAGAATTTCTCGAGACTAGTACTGTTAAGTAGGCCTTCGCTTCTCGGTACTGGCTGAAAACTTTTGTCTTATATAATCTGTGTGGGTGTTATAGTTACTTAATTAATTTCCTCCTTTAAGTGTTAATAAGTAACCTTGTTATCACCGTCCATCACAGAGGGTATAATTATAATAATCTTACTTACCGGTTATTTCGGCAAAACCACCATCATGTATAAAACAGCATCAGGATTAGAATGTAGGTTGGATATCGATCGCTATAATTTCGACCTAGCTGACATGTTAACTGCTGATACGGTTTGCCCTCGTTGTCTGTGCTACACTTACAAAAAGTTATCTCCTACAAGAAAGTAAGCTAATTATTTTTGTCTAGCAAACTTTCTGCAGTTTCTTCTGGTATTTAACACAGATTCACGACCCGAGACAGAGATGAGTCAAGCGATCTAGGAATATTTTAAGGAGAACACGTACGAGAGTAAACACGTTTATATTTTTTATTACTTCAGTTGTAATAAAGCGCTTAATTATTTGACGAGCATTAGTCAACTGGCATACAGAAATAAAATCAAGAACCACACATTTTAACTTAAATATAAACATGGCTTCTCAACGTTTATTTTTAAGTTGAAGGAAGGGTTGGGGTTTAGTAAACTCTCTTATTATACGTGATAGAAATTGATCAACCATGAAAAAATGCATTAAAGTGCGATTTTATCAATATAACATAATTTGTATCGGGTGTTAAGCTCCACATGAACCACTTTTCTGTATGTCCGTCCGTTTGTTCGTGTCACGTCTCACGACAGACACGATGGAAAGATTTGAGTTTTTCGTTTAACATTTCTCTTCAGCAAGGATGATAACGAACGTGTTTGGTGACTCTGGTGGTAAAGGGGAAGTGGTTAGCTTCCAAGAAAGTTTAGAATTTCAGGACCCGGCACCTCCACCATTACAGAATATAGCAACCAATATTTTAGTGGTATTCTAGCCTGGGTCGTCATAAATGTGCTAACATAATGTAGGCGCAATATTATATTCAGTTAAAAAAAGATTTTTAATGGCAGACCATTTTTATCAATACACTAATAGATTTCACTCAACGTAACAAAGTTTTTTTAAACGTAATTCATGAAAAATATTCGCGTTCGTTCGAATCTATTTTTCAACTTGAAACTTTTCTATCAAAGCAACCTGACCTTACATAACTTTTTTGACCTTGACCGAATTGTATATGCCGTTTTTTTTTAATTCGTGTAAAGCGTTCTTTCAACGGAACAATCACTTTAAATATACGCGATTTATTTCTCTGTGTTTCCGCGAGATCGAGTTTGTGTGAGTTCGTGCTCTTCTATAGTACGGTAATTAAAACGAGCGAGAATTATCGCTTGGCGCGTTTGAAATCTGACCTAGTCATGTGAGTCGATAATCACGACGCCATCTAAGTAAAGGGAGCCTTTAATTGGCGTGCAATGTTCAACACGGCCCAACTTTCAAGTCGGCGCTGATGTTGCAAGTTGACGACATTCGTAAACTATTCGTAAACTAAGTTATGCAGCCACGTTTTCTCGGCGTACGTTTTATCAAGGCAGGTCCAGTCTAATCCATAATCACAGGAATTAGTTCTATTTCAATAATCAACAGTAACGAAAACAGGTCTAATCGTGTCAAAAACTACATGAGATGTTTCTCGATTTGGTAAGTCGGGAAACACTCCCGTAGGTGTAATCGTAAAATAATTTTGCAATGGAATTTGGAAAAGTAATGAGATCCCAGACATTCAAAAAAATAAGTAATCATTGGACAGAAATAGTCAATCAAAAAAGCTCATCCATCAACGCGACTGGAAAAAGCGTTCGCGAAACGGCCTAGTACAGTATATCTTACATGTCTTCTGTGGTGTTTAAAATGGATTTGAAAGTTGAAATAATATTACAGTATAATTCTAGATCTTTGTTTGTGTTGTAAAGGTGACATGTCATTAAAAGGGTTTTTTAATTCTATTTATGCATGAGTAACAAATTGGGCCTTCAAAGTCCAACTCGCTACGTTCCCGTGGTTTGGCCTGTGAGTAGGGGAGTAGTGTATTCCCCAAAACTAAGGGCGAGCTCTGGCCGGTTGGGGTGCGTGTTGCAGAGAGAGCTCTCGCGCAACTTTTTATCACACCTTTCTTCATTCACACAGCCTTACTAATACCTTTTTTCTTCTTTCATTTTTTTCTTCTCCATACTTGCCGGCCCTCTCTGCAACGAGCATTTCTCCGTTCCCACCCAGTTTTAACCCATCCTATCGAACATCCTCACGCCTTCCATTAACCCCCTCGTCTTCCCTTTCGTTCCTTCATTGGAAATAAGAAAACATGGTGGTAATCCACAATTATGGAAATAGAAAATTTGGATGATTCCAATACAATTGACATGGGCACTGATAACTCTACTGTTGAGTGCCCTAAAACAACATTAACTAAAAGTAACAAATTCTATTCTACTTTTCGATTCATGAAATGGGTGCTGGTGTCTTGTTAAGATAGGCACCCATTTCATGCATAGACTGTTTTACTAGTAACTGTTGATACAAACTTGTGGCCAAAATTGATCACTTGTGACTGATTGAGAAAGGTTTATTTAAATTTAAAACATTCTGACATGTATTTTCACATCTCTACTTAATGTCAAAATGATCGATCACTTTAAGATATATTTATTATACATGCAGTAAAGTTCAATCTATTGGAAACTGTATTTCGAATGTCTTTCTTTGAGTAGGATTTAGGTTAATGGCGTAGTTACAATGCCATTTAAAGTAGTTTCTCAAAGTTATTTACGTTGTTAGTTTTGAACATAGAACGGTTATTTTTTATTTAAGAAATGCAAACTGTAACCTATATTTACCTACTCTTTAAAACAAACACTTGCTGTTTTATAGGAATCGTAAAAGTACGATATTCATAAGAAATATTTCTTCGATTGTACCTAAAAACTTGGAGATCAGAGATTTCGAAGGTCCCCTCCAATTTTCATTAAGATCGCATATACCGTTTGCCCGGTAGAGAGCGAACAAACAGACAGAAAACAAACAAACAAACACCCGAGCTGTTTTTCTCGGGGCCAAGTGAAATTAAAGTCTGCGCTTCGTTAATCCAAAAACATTCCAAGGACATCTTGATCCCACTCCCTTTCTTCAGGTGCAAATTAATATTTGTCCCAATTCCGTCATTTGTCTTTTTACTGAGTTAAACCGAGGCTAAAATATTCTGTCATGAAGTCTGATATTACCTTCTGAAATAAAGCCTCACATTATTTTAACGCTCGAGTCACCTACATCTGTTTTGCTTTCATATTTGATCGCTAGATGTTACAACATGTGAAACGAGGCGATATGTTTTTCCCTAATCTGAAAAACGTTTCGTCAGATGAAATATATAATTGCAAAACCTCACTTTGATGCGTTTTGTACTACGCGCTTTGTATTTCTGTGGCTCATGAGAAATGCTTTATCTCTTCACATTACACCATGAACTCAATTTGAGTTAGTTCTTGCCAGGTTATGCATACACTTCACATTTTCGTGTATTTTCATTTGTTCCGCTTCCAAAATGTCTTAATATATTTCCCTTGCGTTCACCAACAAGGCTATAAATACTCTTCCCACGCCCTCGTATATTTCATTCTACTCGATGCTTTATTAAAACTAAAAGCCTTGTTGAATTCTAGATGATGCTCGTGTTCTCGCACGCCTCTTTCAGCCGAGTTGTATATTTGTTAAAAGAACATTCTTGACTAAATATCTTTGTCATATCTTCGAACATTTCGTTTAGGCTTCGCCAAGGTTATTCATGTCGCGTTGATGGATGAGGAGGTTTTCTATTGAGGTCTCTTTTACGTTGTTTTCTTTGATGAACTTACGGTTGCGTATGTTTGCTGTAGCGGCTGGGAAGTGGTCAAGATATTAAATACAATTTTCTTGTTGACAAACTGACTTTTTGTATTTGTTTCGCTTTTTGATCATTTAGTTTTTTTTAACCTTACACAGTGTGTGTGGGGCTGCAATGCAATGCATACATGGTTGCAGAACGGGAACCAAACCAAGTCATTGCTGACAGTTGTTCGTAGAGTAATATCCATTTTTTCTTATCTCGTCAGATTTAATGCTACCTCATGGGGCATTCGTTTAGTAAGGTGTGACGTGTGAAGAAAGTGACGTTCGTTTTTCCGCCGGTCCCCTAACAGATCTGAATTGTTATCAACGTCTCCCTAGGAGGTATTATTTTAAAGTATGGTGATTTTTTACTTCGGCGTTGCTCAATCTTGGTTTTAAATGGAACTGTAGATATTCGCAAGAACCCCGCTGTTTTTTAGAGTGGTTTTAGTGTTATTTTTTAAAGGCTTCCCCTTGAGGAGAGAAAAAAGAAAAGAACTTTTCCAAATTCCCCCCATTTTTTTTACCCCCACTGAGAGAATCTCGTAAAACGGCGGTTTGGGGGTGGGTGAAGTAAAAATGCATGGGGCTCATTTTTTTGGGGGGGGGGGGTTTAAAAAAACCTTTATCACCCCTTTATTATTAACGGAAAAAGCGGGGAAAAAAAATAAAGAACTTTTTTAGATTCCCCATTCAGAAAAAAACCGCAAATGCTTTGGGATTTTTAATCCTTCAATTTTTTTACTGGCTAGGTTTTTGGTTTGACGAGCCCCTTTTTCCCCTTCATAATCAACGATGATGTTTATAGTTTCAAAAAACGGATTCGGGATTGTATGTTTATAGGGAAGTGGAGGGAAAAATTTCCCCCCAAAACCCATTTTCTCCCCTCAAGAAAATATTTTAAAAACCTTAAATTTTAATCTTTTTACGGGGAAACCCGCCTCAATGATACAAAAACTTTTAACCCCTGTCGGAAAAAGTAAATTTAAAAACCCCCAATGTTTATTTTGAAAAAAATTTAAAACAATTTTACAAAAACCCGATAAAACTTTGAGCGTGCTTTTTAAAAGAGATTTTTTCCCTTCGCAACAAAACTATGTTTTATATGAAAAATTAAATTTCCACTTAAAAAACCCTTTAATGAAAAGGGCCAAACCCGAAATACACCCCGAATGTACTAGCCGAAGCGAACTGTTTCATTATATTTTAAAAACCCTCTAAATTTTGGAGTTTCCATTTGGGAATCGTTTTTTTTTAAAAAAATTACACAATTCGCTTTGGGTTTTTTTTGAAAATAAAACCAAACCTATAGTAAATTTGGGTTTGCGTTTGTCTGATTTTCAAAACTCGAGTTACTGTTGGGGAAAACTTGAAAACAGTTGTTCCCTCTTTGGGTTTGGTTTAAAAAACACAAAACCTACATAAGACCCAGTGAGGGAAGGGACTTTAAATAGAAGGCAATTTTTGGGACCGGTTTGCGGGGTTAAAAGAAATTTGTTTTAAAAAATAATTGCACCCTAATTTAAAACAATCTAATTTTCCTTTTCCCGCGCTTTTGTTTTGGGGAAAAGATTGTGCTTATAAAATTTTTGGCATCATTGAATTTAAATTTATTTCAGTCTTCAGAAATTCCGATCACGGAGTAATATTCACTAATTTAGGATACAAGTTGCCCCGTATAATTTAATTTGGGTTTTCAATTAACTCATTCTTTTTTGTGAATATTTTTTTCCAAAGCAATGGTAGAATTGGGAGCCTACCTTCTTTTTGAGAAAATGAAAATAAAACATGCGAAAAACCTAAAAAAAAAGAAAAATTTTGGTTTTTTGCCCGGGAAAATTTTATATTCTTTTAGTATTGGGGGTATTTTAGATAAACCTATATTTTTAAAATTAAAATTTGCTTTTTATTCCCAAAAAACCAAAAATTTTCCCCCAAAATTTCCCTTTTAAAACCCTGAAACAAAATATAAAAAAAATACTTAAAAACTTTAGAAAAATGCAAAAATCAAATTATTGCCCTTTAAAAAAACCTTTTTTTAAAGGGAAAAAAAAATAGGACAGAGAGTTTAAAAAAATTTCCAAAATTTTTCTATTGATTAAAAAAGCTTCCCCCCCCTCGTTTGGGTACTGCCTTTCCCCTGCCCTTTTTCCCTTTTCAGTTTTTGTCTAGTTTCCCAAACCCAACACTTCTAACAAGAAGTGCAAATATTTGTAATAAAATAAAATGTCAACTATGATAAAATTATTGAAAATCTCAAGGTAAAAGTTACTGTTTGTGTTCCTAATCGAGTACAGAATCTCCTACTAACATCGCTGAACTACTAGCCCCGCAAACAGACTGAGTCTCACGTATGTTCTGGTCTAGTGCTCTCCTCTAGCGAAGTACCTCGCACTCTACGCAAGCGTTTTTCTTAACGCAACACTACGGTACACAGCACTCAAACCTACTTGATGTTGCTTTGGCGTCATGAAACGTACTCTGTAATCTGCATGCGTCTGCAATACTTGACTGGCGCGGCGGCCTTACGCGTAAACATTTTTTTCTTCATTATATTGACACACATTTAAGCAAAGACACTACTAGTACAAGTATTTCAATAATAAATCGGATATTATAGATCTTCACCTATTTATTATGTTTTATGTACCAATTTATATGTTTATTCTGTATGTTTTTTTTTGTATTCTTATCATAATTTATGTTTGTAGAAATTATGTCACGGTGTATGTTATTTTTAACTGTTAACATTTTCTCTCATCTCTAATTTTGTCCTTATTAAAGTTGATCAGGGTTAATCTCTGCTTTCAATGTATAAGGTCTCGGGCTCGACTCCGGTCCAGCCCTCAAAAAGAAATTATAATAATATTAAAATGATAATTATTATAATTCATTTTAAAAATTACTTTAAATTGATCAATTAGGGAATTGATAAAGAGTGACCTTGCTGTGTAGGAGGCCCTGCATGGTGTCCGCCAAGCAATGTATAATTGGATAAAGCGTAGCGAGCGAAGCGAAGATCCATTTCACTACACTGGAGAAAAAATCCGGAATGTTTTTTTTTTTTTTTTTTTTTTGTATTTTGTGGTCTGTTAACACGATTCCGGCTTAACCGATACTCCGATTGTGTTTGAAATTTTATGGAGGCCTTCGAAATCTCTGAACCTAGAACTGCCACGTTTTTTGAGCGCAATCGGAAATTTTTTTCTCATAAAAAACGCAATTTTATCGTTTTTTTTTTTTCAAATTTTTAAAAAAAATTCTTCCCGATTTATAACTCCACATGCTTTATCCGATTGTAAGATTTTTTCACAGAACCTTATTTTAAAATTTAAGATATTTTGTGTAAAATTTGAGCGTAATCGAAAAAAAATTTCTCATGAAAATCAAAATTTTTAAGAGTTTTTTCTTTTTTAAAACAATTCTTTGATTATAACACCTACATGCTTTATCTATGGTAATGATTTTTTCACAGAACCCTTATTGTATGAATTTATAGATAAGTGTTAAATTTGAGCGCAATCGAGGAAATTATTTCTTATAAAAATCGCAATTTTACGATTTTTTTTATTTTTTTTAACAATTACAATTAATTTAAAAAAATAAAAAATTAAAATTAATTTTTTAATTTAATTAACTTTAATTAAAAAAAAAAATCTTCAACTTAGTAATGATTTTTTCATAGAACAACAGAAAATCCGCATAAACACATGGCAGCTCAAATGCACCAATTACGCTCATCCAACAACGCGGCGGGACTTAGGCGTTTCCTAGTAAGTAGTATAAAGTTGTTTAAATTGAAATTTTTGGACATAGGCCCTACACTTTCTTAAAATAAATATTTTATTTGTCATATTTCGACACTAGTGAGTGTCATTCTCAAACTGAGGTTTAACCAATTTTATTTTGTATTATTTGTTTCACTAAAATATTCCTTTGTTCAACCTCATTTTGAGAAAGACACTCGACTAGTGTCGAAATATTACAATTTTTTTTTAAGAACAGTGTTATGTCCAAATATATTACTGTTGGATGAGCGTAGCGAGCGTAGCGAGCGAAGCGAAGAATTCCATTTCCCCTACACTGGAGAAAAAAATCCGGAATGTTTTTTTTTCCCGTATTATTTTGTGTCTGTTAGCACGAGTCCGGCTTAACTGATACTCTAATTGCGATGAAATTTTATGGAGGCCTTCGAAATCTCTCCCCAAAGAGCTGCCACGTTTTTTTGAGCGCAACGAAAAAATTATTTCCTTTAAAAATCGCTTTTTTACGTTTTTTTTTTCCGATTTTTTAAAAAATTTCTTTTATTTTTATAACACCTAATGTTTTTACCCCATTTTAAGATTTTTCAACAGAATTTTAATTTTTAAAAATTTAAAGGATTCGTGTGAATTGAGCGCAAAAAAAAAATATTTCCATGAAATCAAAATTTTACGTTTTTTTTTTTTTTTTTTTAACAATTCTTTGATTTGGTAACCCTACATGCTTCACCCTTTTTAAATGATTTTTTCACGAACCGTAATTTTTAAATAATATTCGTGTAAAATTAGTGTGCAATCGAATTATTATTTCTTAAAAAAATTTCAATATTACGATTTTTTCCTTTTTTTAAAATTTTTGTTTTAATTTAAAAAAATTTTAAATATTTAATTTAATTTTTTATTTAAATTTTTAATTTAATTTAAAAAAAAATCTTCAACTTTAATGATTTTTTTCACAGAAAAACAGAAAATCCGCATAACACAGGCAGCTCAATGCCCCAAATTTTCGCTCATCCAAAACGCGGCGGGATTTAAAGCTTTTTTCCTATTAGTAGAAAAGTGTTGCCCCAAAATTTTCAATTGAACAATAATTTTCCTTTTTATGTTTCAATTTATAAAGTATAAAGTTGTTTGCATGCTGTCATGCAAGCTCCCTTTACATCTCGCCTGCCCGTTGAAAAATGAAATTAAAACCTTTAAAAATTTTTAATTTTTAGGTGCAATTGTTTTTGCTACATAGATAAACCTGAAGAAACGACCCCGGCAAACAAAATTCAAATAACACGCCTCTCGATTTCCCGCCCAATGCTTGCCCCACGAGCAGGACATTTTTGGGAAATCAATGGAAAATGTTTAACGGAATTTGAAATTTTGGTTGGTTTTACGTTTGTTACAATAAGAGACAAATATGCATCCTTTTTTTCCCGTAGAGGGGTTTGGGCCGGGGGGTTTTTAAGGGTTCCCCCACTCAAACCCCGAAGTTAAGCAGAATGGGGCGTGGTAGGGTTGAGTGGGTGCCGCCTGCCCGAACTCACGTATGTGCGGGTTTAAGAGATGGGGGTTCGAGAGTGTGTAATGGCTTCGTTTCCTCGACGTCTGCTCGCAGTCCGGGTTAAAGTGGGGAACCCTTATGACTTCAAATTACCCCTTTTTTTCGTTTTGGCCCCCTTTTGGTATTTTTCGAAAGGAGTACCCTACATGGGTACCGGGTTTCCCTCCCCCTTCTGTTCATTTTTCATCCTTATCTATCACCACTCATCGTCTCGAAACCAAAGTGTTTAATAGAGACGTTAAGCAATATACAATTTTTCCATTCTGCCCGTCGTCCGACTTTGCGGTGTCCGTTCCAAAAAAAAAGGGGACATGATCTTCTTTTGGGATGTCTTTGTCAATCAGATTTTCTCAATTTTTTCATTTTAAACCCACTGTATTTTTGCTTTGTGTCTTACTATTTTAACAATCGGTTAAAAGGGAACGGGACTAATAGTTATAGGTTTACATAAATATTGCGCATTATTACTGAAAACACTGCGTTTAGTATGCTATATTCCCCTTTTTTTGGGTAGTTGGCCCCGGGGTTTAGTGTTCGCTTCCAACCCAGAAATCGTCCCCCGCTTCAGGGCTGTTTTTAGCCCTATGCGATCCCTCAACTAATTAATAGGCTAAGTGAACCCTTTTTAGCAACAGCCAAAAAAACACATTTTTTTTGTTTTGAATAATTGGATGAGCGAAGAAGCAAAGCGAAGATTCCATTCACAAAACCGGAAAAAAAAAATCCGGAATTTTTTTTTTCTTTTCTTTTCTTTTTTTCTGTATTTTTGGCTTTTTTGTTAACACGATTTTCGGTAAACCGATACTCCAAATTGCATTAATTTTTCTGGGGCCTTCGAAATCTCTAAATTTTAGAACGCCACTTTTGACGCAATCAAAAAAATTTTTTTCTCATGAAAACGAAATTTTTTAAACGTTTTTTTTCTTTTTTTAAAACCTTTCTTCGACTTTAACCCCTACTTTGTTTAAGAAGAATAAATTTTATTGCATCTTTGATTGCAAGATTACATTTTTGACAAAATTGGTGGCTGCTTCGTATACTTACTGGGCTGAAATTTCTTTAAAATATGGATATAAAATATAATATGTAATCTATATGATTACCCCGATTGAAAATGATTTTTCTCAGAACCTTATTTTTATGAAGTAATATATTCGTGTGAATTTTTTTGAGCGCAATCAAAAAATTTTTTATGAAATTTTGAAATTTTTTACGATTTTTCGTTTTTTTAAAAAATTTCTTCGACTTAAACCCTACCGCTTAAAATCCATTGTAATGTTTTTTTTCACAAAAATTTTTTATTTTTATGAATTAATAAATTGGTTAAAATTTGACCAGTCAAAAAAATAATTTCCTAAAATACAATTTTTGACGTTTTTTTCGTTTAAAAACATTTTTTTCCTTATAACCCACAGCTTTATCCGTGAATGGTATTTTCAAGCTCCTTAATTTTACAAATTAATAATTGGGGAAAATTTGCCCGAAAAAATCGAAAAAAATTTCTCAGGGGAAAAATCGCAATTACGCTTTTTTTCGTTTTTAAAAAAAACGTACCCAAACAACGCGCCCTAAAAAAGCTTTTGCGAACTCCTAAAAATATTATAATAAAAAAAGTGTGTGGGGGGAGGTAGTCGGGACGAAGCCGTGACCCATCCAAACTACAAAGAGCCTCGCCGATTATGTGTCATCCAGTTATGAACGGACAAACCAGCGCCCTTTTTTTCACGGGTTTTGGCTTTTACCACTCTAATGGCGGGGTGCGACGGGGGTTGGCTCGGAACGTTTTTTCAAATCGTTGCTGTAATGATAGATTACACCCAAAAATAAAAATTATTTTTTTCTTGTGTTATTTTTTATTTTTTAAGCGTCGAGCGCGTGCGTTTGTGTCCCTTGAACTTAATAAATAATAAGAGAAACACAATGTAAACGCATTGATTGGCCCCCCCCACACCCATTACAACTCGTTACACCCCCAAAGCTAAACCTTATTTCCGTGTAGAATTTAGAGCACCGAAAGTTCTCTAATCACAGATTATCAAAAAAAAAAAAAACCCCCTAACTCCCCCGGAAATTTATTGGGCCCCATGACTTTAAAATTTTATTCCTTAGTATATCGCGTAAAAAAATCCCTAAACTTATATTAAAGTGTTGTAACTGGGTAAAAGGGGGGTTTCCCCATACCATGCTTTTTTTTTCTGGAATGAGGGTGTAAGCCCCCTGGAGTGCTCAGTCGTTTTAACATGACTGAAAAATTTTCCCCGTAAACATTGGAAGATCGTCCCCTTTAAAGGCTTTCTCTTTTTTTGCACCAATTTTTTTTTAAATATATTTTATTGCATACCTGGCAAAAAATTATATTCATGGGTTGCAAGTATTTGCTTGATTTTAGTATAAAAAATCACGAAACTTTATATCTAAAATATGTTTTTTAAATCAACCTCCCCCAAACATCTTTTTTGAAAAGTTTCACCTTTAAAATTTTTTCAACACTGCTAGCACTGGAAATTTATTGCATTCCACATTATTGATCATTGAGCAAACGACCCCTTTTCCCCAAATCCTTTGGTTTCAACATTTAACTTTTCCGTTTTTGGGGTTTGTTTTTAAACGACCGCCCCTGACTCGGGGGGCCTGCTTCGCATCCCCCCACCCGGGAAAACCACTTGAAGTTTTTTTAAAGGTTTTTCTTACTTAAAAAAATATTTTTTAATAAGTTAGACCGACCCCCCACCTATCAAATCACACACCACGCGCAACTTCCTTACACACCCCCCAAAATTTAGTATCACAGTACAACTAAATTTTTGTTTTGTGTATTTTTGAATCTATTTTTTATTTTTATGTAATGATCGAACAAAATCCAAGTGGTTTTTTCAACACAGTTTTGTAAAAGGTTTCATTTAGATCGAAAAAATATTTTTCTAATGTAGTAGCCTCCTTAAATGTCAAAGTTGTAAAAAATATATTTTTTTTATTTTGATGTAGGCCTATTGTACATTTTGTGGTCAGGGCGTAGGGAAGGGGGGGGGGGGGGGCGGCTTACTCATAATGTTAAAAACCCAGTCATGAGTTTTATCACCACGGCTACAATGGAAACTATGTGTCCCTTAAATATCCATTTCCCCCTAGATACCCCCCAAAATTTATCTTTTCTGCTTCGTACATTCCATAGTCCTAGCTAAATTTTTAGATAATGTCAAACACTATCTACAAATTTCACAAAAACAAATGCCCCGTAAAAACTATCTATAAAAATGTTGGCACAAGATTTTTATGCCAAAAAAGAGGGGGGAAAAAAAAACAAAATCACAAACGAGCTACCTTGGGTTTGAGACAGTTGGCGTGGAGACGGGGAAAATTTCCGTTTTATCAAGGTGTCGAAGTAGGTGATGAGAGGGAAAAAGATAGGCTAGCCTAGTGAATGATAATAGAAGGGGGACGACTGGGTGAAAGTATAAATGAAAAGATACCACAACAACATACGTAAAACAACGAAAATCAACTTAAAAAACCCTAAAAAAACACTGTGAGTTGCACTGTGTTTTTGAAAAAATGTAGTTTTTTCACAGGTGAAGAAGGGAAAAAGGACCCCGAAGAAAAATTGTTGGGTTTTGTTGCACTCGAGGCAACAATGAAAATATCGAAGTACATGCAACCTCTTCAGGCAGAATACGAGTTTTTTACGCTAAGGCAGCTCGAATGCAATAGGGAAAAAGAGAAACACCGACTAGGGCAGGTCACAAAGAAAGAGAAGCAAGGGGGGGACGAGGGGAGTGAAAAACTAAAAACTAACGTGAAACGAGTTTGGGCTTAAACTGGCGCGAACAAAACCCCCCCCAAAATGCAAATTTTAAAGTCACTTTGACAAAAAAAAAGCACAAAAAATCAAAGAAAAGAAAAGAAAACGTACAAGTTTTCCCCCCAAACAATAAGCATGGGGGAGAAAAACCCCAAGTGATTTTACTGGCGAAAAGAAAATGCCCTGGGTCTGCGTAGACCACCGCACGACACCCGCAGGGAAAGGAAGTCGTCATTGGGGGGTCCCCCAATTAGCCCAGACTTTTACCCCCGCTCTTTTTTTCTTTTCGTTTTCTTTGAGTTTTTGTGCGTTTTTCTTTTTCGAAGTGACTTTAAAAAGTGCATTTTGGGGGCGGGATTTCGCGCCAGTTTAAGCCCCCCGTTTCACGTAGATTTAGTTTTTTTACTCCCCTCGTCCCCCCCCTTGCTTCTCGGGGGAAGCAAGTGGTGTTTCCAGAGGCCTCGGGAAAGGGGCCCCAAGGGCAGCAGGAGATTGCTGGCCCATTTTCGAGGTCGAAGCCTCCCCGGAAAGTAAAACCCTGAGCTTTCTTGAAGAGCGATAGCCCCAACGGGTCCTTAGCGCCTGAAGGACGATGTCCAAATTCCCGGGGGGGGGGGTGTTTCCCCCTTTAAAACCCTTTAAAAAAAAATTGGGGG